>LKNJ01005488.1:0-18189 GCA_002120245.1 Maccullochella peelii
GTGTGTGTGTGTGTGTGTGTGTGGTGGGCACTGCTGGCAGGCATGCAGAGCTGAAGAAGGCTCTATGACTCTCTGAGATGCTGGGTTGTATTTTTAGCTCGGGCTCAGGCTCTCCTCCTCCCCTCTCCAGCTTCCTCAGAGAGTCCAGAGGAGCTGACCTGCTCCTGCTAACCCCACCCCCGATGCCTCTCCCACATCCCCAGTCCCTCCACTCCCAGCACAGCCATTGGTCTAAATACAGGCAGCGTTATGGACACGACTGAGCAATGCTGACTCCGTTCAAACCATTTCCACTTAAACAAGAGCGAATGGGCAGAACTCGGAGTCCTCTACCTGTAAATTCATGGCCGTCTCATTGCAAATGTGGAAAAAATGACGTTTTAAATTTTCTCCGACTGATCATTTGACACGCAGGGCTGCTATGAAACCTCAACAAGTCTCACCAACTGCATGAGCACGAGTACAGAGTATCAAAAAACCAAAAGTACCGAAAGTTTGTATTGATTGTCTGGTCTGGTTCGTAGTCCAGATAGATCCTGTTTATCATAAAGTTGTCAGTTTGACAGATTTCAACATTCAAGAATTCTTCTGTTGAATGAAAAATTGTTTGTTTAACAAAAAACAGTTTATATTTCTCAAAATAAGGTATTGAAAGGAGTATTGGTATTGTTGTGGTATCGGTACCAAAATTCAAGTATCGGCACTAAATCGAAAAAACTAACGACAGCCGACCCTTGAGACATGTCAAAGTCACTTTTACAATATTTGTAAAAAATAAATGATCACACTGTGACAAGGAGGATTTAACTTCTTCTATTTCATATTTGCAAATATTAGCTACAGCAGTTTTTTTACAGAATGGCATGTAGGGCCAGTTTATAAATCAGATTTATGATTCATCCACATTAAGTGGAAATGATCGTGATGAAATGACTCATTACATGTTAGCAGAGTGACATCATGGCTTAGAGTTGTGTGCTTGGTTCTCATTGGGTAAAAACTGTGTTTACCTTTCCAAAAGAGTGTTGTTGAGCTGTAATTTATTCATTTCTACCTGGTGCTCCACCTCCTGATTCACCAACGCAGGTGAGGGAGGTGTGGGTGACCGGTCTTCTACAGCTCTCTGCTGCTCGAAATCAAACCAACGATCTGATCAGATCCCACCTGCATATTCAGTTTCACCTGGAAATACGTCACATTACGGAAGCTAAATGCTCTTGCTGCCATTTCACTGTGTCTTTAAAAACCTTATAGTTTACGTTATAGTTAGCTTCCGAGCTAAGGTTTCTGTTTCCACGGCAACAGTCATCCACCACTCCGAAGCGTGCCCCTGACATATGGGGGACAGCGTTTTCATTTGTTGTCCACGGCCGACTGTGTGTTGAGCCCACTTCACATGGCGGACCCAGCAGCCCTGCAGTGCTGCAGTCAGCGTCTCATTGAACACCAGCACTGTGGGAGTCTGTGGGGGAGGGGGGAGGGGTGTTAGCCGGAAGGACGAAAGCTGCATCTGCAGGGTCAAGCAAGGGAACTTGACTTGGTTGGCCACCCCAACCCCCCAACCCGCCACCCGGCTGCCTGTTTCACTACGCCCGAGGTCAGAGAGGAATGAGAGAGGAGAAGAGGATGAGCAGCGGGGCAGAAGGGGGTTGATGAGCTCAGGAGTTCGCTGATAAAAGGAGGATGTGTGTGTGTGTGTGTGTGTGTGTGTGTGTGTGTGCATATGTGTTTATAGGAAGTATTGAACTGGTAGCTCTTATTGCTAAATAGCTTAATGAGTTGAGAAATGCACATCAAGCCGGTCATGACTGCAAAAAAATCCTAAGCAAGTGAATGAAGACATCAACATAAAGAGACTCTCACATCTGCATGCCAAAGACATTCTTCAGCTGATAACAAACAAGATTTTATTACAAGTTAAAGTAAGTTAGTCGCTTCATTTGGTATAAAATTAGCTACTGACTCTAACTAAGGCAGCAACTAACGACTACCGTCCATTTTTCATTAATCTACGGAATATTTTATTTAAAGTTGCTTAACTGTTTTGTATATAAAATGTCAGAAAATAGGCAAACATGTTCCCAGTTTTGTCTGACCAACAGATGTAAAATCAGAAGAGAAAAGCAGCAAATCGTCACACTGGAGAAGCTGGAACCAGAACATATTTTAAATGTTGGCTTGATAAATGATTTAAAAGATTCATCACTTATCAAAATTGTTGTTAACGAACTTTATTTCTTATCGAGTAAAACCAGCAAACTCAAGTGTTATGCTTCATGTGAACTGACGAACAACAGACGTCACCATAAGTTCACCGACCAATCAAAACTTAGTATTGAAAAGACGGATTAAAAAATGAAATTCCCCCTGGAGCCCTTTGTGTGCTTCTGTTCCGTTAGAGGGTCTCTACTGTGTCCTCCCCTAGCTTGTACTCAAGTAAATGTCTGCGTTCATCCACGATAACACACACACATACAGCGTGGTGTTGGGCCATCTGGCAGGTGGTGTAATGAGGGTCGTGACCTCCCGTCACCCCCCTCCTCCTCCATTACGGAGCTAACATTTACACAACAACAGGGATCTGAGCTTTTTCTGACACAAAAAACTGAAAGAAAAACACACAACCGGGCTGTTGCAGCTCTGAACTAACAGTTATGGATTTCACCAGCATGCATTTGGCAAAAGAAGGAGATTTTGTTAACTCACTTTCACTATATAATATACTATAATAAACATAATTAAACCAAAGTTAATTTTGGATCTCACGGTTCATAAGCGTTCAGGTCTTTACGGTGTTTCTTCTTCGCAGTAAACAGCTCCAGCAAATCCCAGCTTCTGGTTTTGTTTGGTTAAACTCAGCAGGATCTCCACACTGGATGGTCGGATTAGCGGCAGATTAAGGCCAGTCCAACAGGGGTGGTGGTGGATCTGGGGCCCGACCATCACCCACCACCCACACTCCCATTGTCTTCTCATATGGGACAGAAACCGAGAGAGGATCCAGCAGGACGCTCAGTAGCTGCAGTGTGTCGTAGCGAACATCGATCCCTCGTCATCCTCTGTGAGAGCGTTTATCATTTCAAATGTGCAACCGCTGCACAAGCACTCAAACACAAAATTACATGTCATCTGCCAACAGATTAATGTTGCCATGTGAAATCCTGATCACTCCACAGGTACATTATCACCCTCTGTGGCCAGAGGTAATTAAAATGATTTACAACAACAACAACAAAGATGGCAGAATGCCAAAATCACACTCGCCATGTCAGCAACTATTGGGTCAGTAATGTTCAGCTCAACAGAATTCTTTAGCTTCTCAACCAACATTCATTTCTGAGCAATTTGTGTCTTTGACTTTTTTGCTGCCTCAGATATATGGAATCAGATTTGTGTTAATATAATCAAACAAAAATAAGAATTTGAGAGAGAAGAAATCTCACTGAAGCAAAGAAAATGTCATCTCAAAAGGAAAACAAATTATTTGTGTAATGGTGTAAACTATTGGTCTTTTACTTTTTTGGTAGCATGTCCTTTTGTTTACAGCTCCCACTGCTTCTCTCTCACTGTTGCAGATCTCTCGTTTGCGCTGCCTGACTTTTTGTTTGCAGATCTGACAAAAACCTCTCGAGTGGGCGGGTATTTTTCAGGGGTGCGTCCCCATTGGCTAATGAGTTTTTGAGTGACAGCTCAGTGCCCGGGACGTGCAGCGCGAGTTTCGGTTTTGGCGGACACAGACATCCTAAACAGCAGCACTGGGCATTCACTACCCACTAGCTAACTTTACTGGATTCCTACAAGATTAATAATGTGTAAATAAGTATTGATCATATAATACCTAGAACAGCACAGACAACTCTTGCTTGCTGCACTGAACAACCAGGTGTAACCGGTAACATCGGCGTCTCTTACCCGTCAGACTTCTTTTTAGCAATGTCACCGTGTCCCCACATCTCAGCAGTTTACGTGGCGAGCAAAATGTTGTTATTATAGGAATGAAAATAAGTTGTAATAAAGTGGAACGCCACTCCATCATACAGATGATGTCAAATTATAATTTTGAAACAAATAACTGATAGTTTGAGAACGATCCTTTAGCGCTGCCAGACTCTTCAGCGTGGTGCAGCTGGCACTTTGAATCACCAACCACAATACAGACATCTTGCTCCCGATGGACAAGAACACAACGCACTACAGCAGCTCGTTGAAGCATCAACATTGAGAAGCTTCATCTGAGAATGTGCACAAGGGAGCTGATCGACATTCATTCAGATACCTCAGGGACTATCAGTGCATCTGCAGCATACATGCTAATGACATGCTATGTTGACATGCATACATTTAGAATGCAATGTTAGCATGTTAGCTTGTGTACAGTTGAAGAGGAACTCCAGCAATTTAGTACTGTAACTTTCATAAAGTTGGGAGTCTTGCAAAAGACAGATAAGAAAAAATATATAGATATATAATGCAACTCCGGGGCATCTTTCATTAGACCTTCTCTTCCTGGTAAACGCACCCGTACTGTACTTTAAGAATTGTTTTCACGTGTAGTACTGCTGTAGTGACGAGTAAACTGGTCACGATGAGTAAACTCAGTCGAGTTTAGCATGTAACATTTACAATGTTAGCATGTGTTTGTAAATTAAAACCACTGAATTTGAAAATCCAGACGTTGGCGCCCCCAGTGGTCATATCACACACGGCGACCATGAACATCCACAGTAAATGTCAAAGAATCCTTGTTAGTCTTTGCCGGCCGCCGCCGCCGCCGCCGCCGCCGCCACCACCATCCTCAGCTGTTTCTGCCAGCAGCTAAAAGTAATGTTTATCATCAAACAATTTAGCACGGTATAGTTAATTTATCTACTCATCTATAACCTCTAGGCATGCCTGTGTAAGTCATTTACACCTGCAATATCTGTCTCTTTCTCTCACACACACACACACACACACACACACACACACACACACACGCTCACGCACGCCAGTTACCATGGCTACGCAGTGTAATGCAGAAGGAGTTTCACAAATAATGTATTACAGCCAAGGCCCCTTTTCTCCAACAACAACACTGGCAACACCAGTAACACATGAGTGTGTGTGTGTGTGTGTGTGTGTGTGTGTGTGAGTACTGCAGAGAGGCTGCAGCCGGTCTCTGCTGTAATGCAGCACTGCAGCCCAACAGTACTCACACCACACTGCAGGTCACAGAGACAGAGCGCTCCCTGAAATACTGCAACATAACACACTCACACACACACACACACACACACACACACACACACACACACACACTTGTCTTTCTATACTTGTGACTAGCCAAAATGTCCTCACAATGCTGAAGTGTCCTCACTTCAATGGTTTAAAACTGAAATTGGTCCTACTATAGCACCATGTGATGGTGTGTATTCAGGAATGTTTGTTATTAAGATGTATTGTGTCATTTACGACCTCCAGCTCCACATCACACACACACACACACACACACACAGCAGTGGTACCTGCCAGCATTACCAGTAAAGTGAGTATAATGGCGTTTCTCACGCCCCGTCCCCCCGCCCCTTAATCTGATTATGCCACATGATTGGATGTTTCACTGAGGCTGTAGGCGACGCAGCTCGTCTGCAAGCGCTGCCGCTGACGAGCCATCTGTGTGGACTTTACAACTACTCTGTGGCAGGAAGGGGTTCTTCCAGAGTCCGGACCATCTGTGTGGCCCACCATGTGGAGCAAAAGGACATGAAACGGCAAAAGGTGGAATGAGCGCAGTGCCGCAGCCTGTCCGCCTCTCCGGTCCCCGGTGCTCATAGGTAATGCTAATGAGCAAACTGCAAAAACCTCATTAAGGTTTTGTACCTAACCGGACTTTCCATCCATGAGCGCGTCCTCTTCAAGTGAAATTTCAAAGTGAAATCGCTTGTTACCAAAAGCAGTCGGCCATCCCATCATGCACTACTCAGGGGTTTTAGTGGACGGAGGGAGGGCAGTTTATTTATCTAATATGAGATACCAGAAACTCCATATTGCTCCAAAATGAAGTGAAGGTCGAGTGTGGGCACAGGGCCGGATCAGAGAGAGGGAAGTAAAGCAGCTCTTCAAATGGTAATTTCCCCTGCTTCACTCCTGGACGCTGAAAGTGCTGACTCAGGGGGAAAGTCCAGATTGCTTTTGGAAAGGGATGAAAGAGAGTTTTTGAAAAGGGAGAGAGAAGAGGGATTTATGCTCAATTTCATTAAGTTTTTGGCTGGGGGAAGAGGGCCGCGGGACCATAAGGGGCTTATCTGGAGCCATAACCCATTCCCGTTTGATTACCAGCTATTGATTGAGGCATTAAATTGGTCTCTGTTGAATATGGCAGCATGTGAAGACGTGCTGGTCGGGCTATCAGACCTGACTGGACGCGGGACTAGTTACAAATAGCTGGACGTCTGTGCTGCCAGTGTGGTTAGATAGCTGACAGCACCTCTGCTACACCTCTTTTCTTGCTGCAGGGCGACTGCCTTCAGCATCTCCATCTTAACAGGTGTTGCAATCAGGCTGAGAAGTGTTGATGATTGGGGCTGATAGAGCCTGGTGGCACCACTGCTGCCCAGCAGGATCTCCAAACCTCATTTCCCTCCGGCTGATCCATACAGACGTCATCAACACCCTGCATCACACTCACTCAATATCCTATAGTGAAGGCAGGCGGAGCTACCACAGCAGGTGGCAACATGGTCCCACGCGTGCACGTGAACATATCGACTCCACTGGTGCAAACGTGCTACGTCTTTACCGCTAACGACAAAACAAATCACCAGCATTCACGTGAAAATACTCTAGCTGTGCATACACACTGCAGGAGCTGATTAAAGCTCTACCTGCCACGTAATAAACATAGTCGACTGGGGATGAATTGAGGACACGAGTCTGTACGTACAGCAGAGCTGATGGAGACAGTGGAGAGAAGAAGGTGAAGACAGCAGAGAGCTGACAGGAGAGAGATGGGGGGTGACACCAGGGACGCTGCGATTACATGGTCACCGCCTTAAACCCCTAGGCCAGTGATACTCAACTTATGGCCCATGGGCCAAATCTGGCCCGCAATAGGGTGCTGAGTGGCCCGCTGAGCATTTTCTAATTCACAATGAAAATGAACTGATTTATACTGGGAATTTTTTGTTTCTACCAGTTAGTAAATGTTCAATGATGTCCCTTGGCTGTTGAAGTTGCATATTAGCCTATCAGCGATCTGTGCGGTGCGAGTGGTGACACCTGATTTCTGTGAAAAGTTCACGTGCACCTGACCTGCGCAGGGCACATGGGAGAAGTTTGCCTTCAGGGCTGGTAGTGCTGCAAGATATCTGATAAATATTATTAATGTTTGTTTATTAGCTGGCCCCTGGACTCCTGTCATTTTGCAAAAGTGGCCCCCGGGCAAAGCAAGTCGAGTATCCCTGCTCAAGGCGACAAGGTTGCCCTATTTTTTATTTTTTTATTCTATTCTATACCCACTTTGGGATAATTGTAAACTTGTAAGATGTTTTATGTATGAAAATATTGGTACCGGCAGATATTCAATATGAAACGTTGAGAGTTGACATCCATGGGACTTCCATAATAATCACAGCATTAGTATTTGAAGAGGTAACACACACACACACACACACACACAGATGCATCCGTGCACACTTCAGCTACCTGAATATTTCAGCAGCAGCAGCCTGCTGACGTGCACAGGGAGACTTGTTAATGACTGACAGCCACAGGCGAGATGACAGCAATCTAAACTAACTCAACACTCGGTGTCTGCAAGCTTAAGGCGACCCAGGAACAAGCAAGGACTGCATCCCGATGTGTGTGTGTGTGTGAGTCAGAGACGAGCACGGCTTCAGCTAATTGAATCGCACTAACGGCATCTCTCCGTCGAGCCGCAGACACAGACTTTGTTCTTCCTGTTCCCACGATATCAAAGATTTTTCTTTATCTGATCTGAAAAATGTTTTTCCTTTCTTTTCTTGCATCATTAATTTGCTTCTAAGAGCAACATCTATTAGAGCCTGCTTTCATCCTCGCCACGGCTACTCTTAATACATCGCTCCCTGTGCTGCAATACGGAAACAAACATTCATTTTTAATAGAAATAAAAGTAGAGTTACACCGATTCAAAGCAGATCAAAACTTTATTTCATTGCCGTTTTTGGACCAAACAGTTCTGGGGAGCTCCCCGAGAACTAAACACCTTCAAGGGCTTTTTTTCTGTTTGCATTGGCACCGTCAATAGGAACGCTGAATTGACGTAAGCTGGCCGGCGGTTGGTATAGCAACGTCACTTCTGTACGACATACAACAACAGCAGCTACAACTGTCGGCCCATGTGTCAGTGTTTTGTTCCATTTTTTAAGGCTACCGTTACGAGCTGTTGTTTACACGGCTAATGCTTTACACAGATTTTTAAAAATGGTCGCTGCCGCTGCTGCATTGGCTCATGTGATCGACCAATCAATGTACACCTACGTCACTCAAGGTTCCTCTTGTGCTGGGAGAGTACCATCTCTGAAGTCCCTCAAAATGGCGCCCTAAGAACTACCATCGTTCCCAGTTCCTGCAGTGTGAGCACAATACAAACTATGAAAAAGTTCCTCCAGTCTGAAGATGCCTATTGAGACTACATGATTCCTGAACACCACAAACTGACCCTATTGTCAGAGCTTTATTTACAGTTTCTCTGTATCCGTCTCTTCCCATCTCTCCACTTTTTCCTACTAAATGTCGAAGCATCTGTTTTAATGGGGGGGGGGGGGGGGGGGTGCATTAGGCTGAATGTGTCCTGTGAGGAGAAGCTGTGTGGAAACCTGGCAGACAGAGAGGCATTAGTCGGGGCTCGGAAGATGAAAATCGTGCCGCCTCCCAACAATGACTCATTCGAGTGGCAGGGATTCAGAGGTAGCCTTGAGCTTCAGCCTGAACAACCTCAGAGAGAGCGAAAGAGAGGAAGGGGTGGAGTAAGTGAGCGACGTAAGGAAAACATAAGAGACGATAGAGATGTAGAGAGAGACAGAGATGGGGGGTAGTTTCTCAGTCATTGTTTAATGGCTCCGGCGAAACAACCCCCCCTCCCCAGGCTGAGCAGAGGGGCCGTGGAGAGAGCGAGCGTACCTCCAACCAGCCGCAGAAGAGAGCATTCCTCCGGTTGCCATGGCAACCGAGCCCTCAGCTGGGAAGGCGAGCAAGGGAGAGAAGCCAAAGGGATGTACTGTATAGAAAGAGGGGGAGAGAGGGAGAGGAGGGGGAGGAGGATGGGGTGTTTGACACTAGCCATACTTTTGATTAACCCCCTCCTGTCTGCAGAGAAACCCCCCCAACAGACTTCTGTCTACCAGCAGCTCTTCCTCCCCCTTCCTCTTCAGTGTTGGAGCGCGCTCAGTGCAACTACTCTGTGTTTGAATGTTGCTTGAGAAGATGCACTGCCAGGTAGGCGGAAACGAAAGCAGGAAATTTAAAAGAAAAATGCAAAGTTCCAAAGAAATGCTACCATCAGCTCTTTCCTGGTGCGAGCCGTCCCACGACTCACCATTCCTCCCAAAACTGCTCACCGAGTGCTAACATCCACCAAAACAGACATAAAATATAAAGATCCTGCAACAAGGGGTGGGCAATCTGGATATCGACGTACAGTTTGAGTACGTTTCCTGGAAAACCAGTTGAGACGCCATCATTCTATCAATATTGAGCTTAATGTAAGATCTGAAAGCTAAACTGGTCATTTTGAATCGTGTTTTTTGCTCAATGTCAAGATGATTGTTTTCTAGATCTTTAAACAAGGACATTTTATTTTTTCTGAGGGACCACAATAGAAAGCTCTGTTCTCTGTATGCAAATGAGGTGGCCTAAATATTTTGTATTGTTTTACATTTAATGCAGCATAATCAAGTTCAATAAAACACATCGAAGGCCCTGAAACAACCCCCCCCCCCACCGTAAATCCTCATAAAACACCCACACATGCGAACACTGCAGACACACACAGCATCACACACACACACACACACACACACACACACACATACAGTATATATGGGTGTATATATACATACACAGGCACCGAGAGTGATGGGAGTGTTACCACCTGCAACCTGCTGATAATAAAGCTGTATTTCAGCCACCTAAAGGCAGCCATCTGTGCTGGGGCTCTCCCTGCTGCCCACACTACCCCCAACACACACACACACACACACACACACACACACACACACACACACACACAGCAGCAGCACTCCTCCACTGGAGCCGAGGGAATACAGTCTTTAGGATGTTCCACGTCAATAACATGACACTTTCATTATAACACAACAGGGACACACACACACACACACACACACACACACACACATTCCCATTACAGGTTATAGGCACATAAAAAAGAATGATGTCGCTGTCTCCCCGGCGTAGTTACACTCGGAGTCAGAGGATATTGACCGTTTGAGTGACCCACGTGTTTCTGGTAGATCAGTGCATCAAAACTCGTTGTTTTATATTTTACTTCACATTAGCCGGTTTATTTTTCAGCCACATACCCATCTGTTCCCCATCACCCTCCATGTTCACTTTGGTAAACGGGCTGCATTTATACTGCGTTTCTATCCAAAGCACGCGCCGATGGCAGCGAGCTACCACGCAGGGCAAACCATTAGCAGCAACTGGGGTTCAATGTTTTACTCAAGGACAGTGACACGAGGACATGAGGAGCAATGGATCAAACCACCAACCTTGTGATTGATTATGGGCCTGCTCCACCTGCTGAGCCCCATGGCAGCACTTTGCTGTTATTTTAGTAATTCAATGCATCATTTCTATCAGTTGTGCTCACCAAAGTAATTGTGGAGTTTTGTCTGTCAAATAAGTTTGCCTAACCTGGGGTTGTGTTTCCAACCTGTCTGTGTGTCTTTGCACCATTGGACCCATTTTTAGTGATGCTGCCAACTTCCGAAATCTCAGCAATTAACTTGATGAGTATAATGTTATCATAGCTAATATAACCAATGGCCAGAGCAACAAAAGTTGTAATAAACCGTAGTTTTCCTTAAAAAACTATATATATTTTGCACAATTTCACAAGTGTCTTTCTTTTCTTTGAGAGCTAGACTGATAAATCAGACTGATATATCGATAATATTAGCTTATCGCAGATATATTGTCAATGACGGCCGATAAATAACAATTGCATACAAAAATATCAAACATATGTTAGAGATGGTTTTGAAAAAATGTCGGCATTACATTGTTTGTCCAGCAGAGAGCACAGGTAAGTTTATTTTTACGCCCCGCGCTGTTCTTATCCTGGTAAAAACAAGTGTAATGAACGCTTATTAATAAAAAGTGTTATTATTTTTAAAACCCTCAAATATTAATATCAGATCCAGTATCCGATATATACCAATTTATTCATGTTTTACAAACTCAGGATAATGCTAGCTAGCCTCCAGTATATGCAATGCTATGTTAGCAAGCAGGAGATATTCGGTTTCACTGTATTAGGTTGAATACATGTCGGTTAAATTGGATTCCAATACACCAATTCACACCAATTCACAATTCTTCAATGACAACATTTACTGGATTCTTATCAAATGTGTCTGTTTATGTAAAAAAAGAGCAGATTAATCCTAATCAGATTTTAAACTCTCAAATATTGATATCTGTATCAACCTCAAACATCCAGTAACAGTCCAGCTCTACAGCCTGCAAGAGGCCATGACAAGTGTACACACTCATGACTTTGTAGTAGACCAGCAATCTAAAATGATTTGCTTTTGTTCAACTTCTTGATGTGAAAAGGTGAAAAAAGTTGAAGTGAAAACAGCGAGAGGACCAGAGGAGGAGCCGACTGGCGGCCGCAGGCCTGCAGTGATCACCGAGAAGGAAAAGAGCGTCCATTGTCGCAGGAGGAGAGATGAAACCATGACAACCGTCCCCACTGTTGGCCAACACTTAGAAAATGAGCGCTGTATGGAGCCTGGGAAACCAGTGTAAAAAGAGGAGTACTTCAACCCCCCCACACACACTCTCACACACATGAAGACACACTAACTAATTGTTCAGAGTCAGCACAGCCTCTCGCCATTCAGCCTCGACCACCAGACGCACACCATGAAGGCATTGTTCCAACTGCCGTCTCATAACTGGGGACAGAAAAGCAAACCATTTATCAGAGTGGGAATTTTAAAAAAAATACAGTGTGGATGTTCGAGCTAACCTCTGTGGTCGTAGCTAAAGCTAAAAGTAAGAAGCTTCAGTTTCTTTTGTTAAAAACTTAATTTATTAATTATTGTTTCTTTACATAGGCATATTGTGTGTTTTAGTCGCTGCATGAACTTCATGGTCATATGCCAGGAAAACCCAGTGAGCCTTACTGTAGAGCTAGCTAGCTAATCAGCTACAGCTATATGATTGTCAAACGGCAGCCAAAACTAACAATTATTTTCATTATGAATTAATATGTTAATTGTGTCTTCAGTTACTTGATTATTTGTTTAGTCTGTCAAATGTCAGAAAAAAGTGAAAAATGTCCAAAAAACAAGTTCCTGGGTGCCCAGGGTCATCCGATTCAAACAGCTTGCTTTGTCTGATCGACAGTAAAATCCAAAGATACTAAACAATACAGAAAGAGAAACACAGCAAATCTTAATTCGAGAAGCTTAAACCAGAGAATGTTAGGCCATTTTTGCTTGATAAATAATTTAATCAGTGATTAAAATGTTTGTTGATTAATTTCCTGTCAATCGACTATTCAGTTAATCATTTTAGGCATTTAATATAACTTTATTCGCAGGTAACGGGTCACATAATGCTACTGCTGCATATCAAATCTCAATACTTTTTTGGCCCCCAACAAAATGTCTCTGTAGCACTGAGGATCCAAAACTGTCAACTACCGAAAGCTAATGTCAGAATTGACCTTTAATAAGCTAACGGTTATTTTGAAATCTCAACACAGCCATCTAAACATTATTCAAGCATAATTATATTTTAAGCAGAGGCTGACATGTAATGAAAGTTTATTTTTATTAGTTGGAATAACACTTGATGCTCCATTGCTTAATAATAAACTGTATCAAAATCACAGCAAACCCGGTTCATGTCTAACATCTGCAGAACAAGCACCATGAGTCCACTCCCTCAGAGATCTCCAGTGTTCCCCACACACAGTAACAAAGAGCGTGGGCTTGCTCTACACTTGTGGAGGAGGTTTAATGATATACAGGCTTCCCTGTCTGCCAGCTCAGCGCCGGAGCCTTCGATTCATACCAACAGCCATCAGCAAGCGGAGAATCGCTCTTCTTCAGCTTTGTACATGATTTCTACATGATGACATGCATAAGCACGTCACCACATTCACAAGCTCCACAGACGCTCACAGAGTCAGTGAGCGTCGGGGAACAGCTGAGGGACATTTCTAATTTTGAGGTTGTGGAGTCACAGTCAGAGAAGATGCTGCAGGCGCGGACGACATGAGCTCCACACGCGTGTCCGGCTACAACGCTGCGCTTCATTCAGAGCTGGAAGTCTGGATTCTCCACTCAGTGACTTCTCCACCTCGGAAAAACAAAGGAAGAAACACGGATGCTAACAAGCTTTAATCTACTGTAGAACGTAGAACCCAGCTAATGTTACCTTTGCTAGCTGGCAGGTACACAATGCAGGGCTACCATGAACTAATGTTTTCCTAATTTTTCTGATTAATAGATCAACTGTTGAGTCAAAAACCCCAAAAGTATCAAACTAACCATGATACTGTAGTGTGAGAAGAAGCTGTAAACAGGCATGTTAGGTATTTTTAAATGATAAATCAGTTGTTAAAATAACCACTGATTGATTTTCTCAAGTGATTAATAGAATTGCCATTTTGTTTCACTTCATCATTCAGTCTGACATCGTCTTCATATTGCAGTTACGAGTTCTTGCTTTGCTGTAGCCAATCAGAAGTGAGTGACATATCCATCCCACTGACATCACTCTCAGTTGAAGCTGGAAATTAAAGTTTGTCAAGTCAATCGAAGAAGTATGTGGATTTAAGAGTTGTTAATTCTCTAAACCGCATTTCATTCGATTCAAAGACTATATTCATCCCTCACCAGGCAGCTCATACTGGAGCTGGAACAGGAAGATGGCGTTCCCATTCCTAATCCCGCCTCGAACGCTCTGACTGGCTCAGTTCTTTCTCCAAATGCTGCATCAATGGGCAAAACACCAACCGTATTTAAATCACCGAGAAAAAAGTCAATCAGAGGTCTGGAGCCACGCTACTCGCAACGCTAACTGAACGTTAGACACTGTACGTGTATTTTATGTTGACACTAGTTGTACCACACAACTGTTGTAATAAACTGAATTAAATCAATGCTGAAAACCAGCCTGGTTCCAGACCTCTGAAATCCTGAACAAATTGTAAATGTAAGTGGGGATTTCAAATAGATCTGATGGCTGTTTCCCCCGGTGGGAGAACTTCAGTGTATTTTAATGGTTTACTTACGGTGTATACCATCATGTTAATGCCAAATAGCTGCATCTTAAAAACCCAGCTCACTACTTGGAATTAGGGCCTATCATTTGAAGCATCGCTCTATGGCTCTATCACTGTTCGTACGTTACTGCAAATGCTGCTTAGAGAAACAAGTGGCAAAGAAATGGACTGTTGGTGTTTACGGGACAGAAAGTTGGCGGATGTGTGGAAATTGACCTTTACTCCTCCTGTGATTCAGTTACTATAATTAATCCTGTTGAAGAACTAAGCAAATTATCTGTGTGTCTTTGTGTGAGTTAAATGTGCACTACTGCAGTTTTATTCCATTTTCTAAATAGAAGTATTGTGTAATTAATACAGCAGCTGTTACAATCCAACTCCACCAACCAGCTAATTGGTTGGTTATGAATTATTCAGCCACCGAGGGAACAGAGCAGCGGAGAGCTTCTACCTACTGGAGCTGGAGGGAGACACCTTGATCATTTCTGCCTGCATGTGTCCACTGATGGTGCGGTATCCGAAACAGAGAACCTGGCCTGAGCCATCCATACAGCGTACCACATAGCTGCACTAACTATAGTGACAAATCACTGACATTCATACTGGATGTTTACAGTGATTGGTCTTAAACAACCAAACTTGTAGGACAGTTTTCAAAAGCATACCATTGTGTTGTACACTGTGTTTACTGGGATGGATTACTAATAGACCTTTTCGACTGTAGGAACCTTCACAGGAACCTTTTTAGGAACTCTAATAGCTGATAACAATGTGTCATATGACAAAGTGAAAACGCTGTGGAAGGTGTCACCTGCAGAGAATTAGGTTCATCATTACGAGCAGCTCCTCTCGGCTTTACGGCGCTTTATTCATGTTGAGTTTCAGCTCATTGTTCAGCTGTTTATCTTTACGCTCTCAGAGCGTCGTTTGCAAAGAAGAAGCTGTAAAAAGCCGCTGTCCACTACCTGCTGAGACACACCTGTGATGACCATCAACTACACATGGTTGTTCATACCTGAATAGACGCAGTACCAATGATATACAGTACAGTATTGATGGGTGTTTCTAATATTTTGTCCATTCAATTTATATGGAGGGTGGACTAAATATTATTAACACCTCTCAGTATAACACAATACAGTTCAACAGCACCACAGTCTGCAGCAAAATGACCATAAAGTTGAATCAACAGCTCTGAAACGGAACAGATTTCTCCCAAAATGACTTCTTGTTAAAAGCAGCCAGTGATAATCAATTAGATGTTTTTCATATACAAACAGATAATGTGATCAGTATCAGCCAGCCTGCGTATTAACCCATCGAGGAAGGGTCCAAACATGAACTCAGCAGACTTCACCATTAAAACAAATGTGCAGAAATGTGTGATGTTGCAGCTGCAGTGTGTGTGTGTGTGTGTGTGTGTGTGTGTGTGTGTGTGTATGTATGTGCAGGCATCACTGCTCTGCCTCTTCTGCAGAGCGGGCCCATGTGACAGATGGATGCTATAACGGAATTAGAGACAAGAAAAATCACAAGGGCCCATTATCACCGAGCTCTCTCTGCCTGACAACAAGGATTAAAGGCACACTACCACCACCATCATCATCATCATGATCATCATCATCATCATCATGAAAGCAGCAGCTCTCCCTACATTCAGCAAAGCCGCAGCCACCAGAAACATCCGCACTTATCAGGCTTTTCCCCGCATCTGCACATTCAGAACACGCAGCGACATGATGTCAGAGAGGCAGGCGCGGTGATGCTGAGGAGAGTCCTGGCAGCATCACCCGCATCCGGAGGGTTTCAGAGGGGGCTTTCACTAACCTGTCTGTCCTTTGCCCAGAGTCTTCTCCAAGCGGTACGGTCCCACATAGTTGGCGTAATGCCCGCTGTTGGCGTCCTTGCCCGACGATGACATTTTTTGGCGTGAAATGACTCGCAGGGAGTAATTTTTCTTGCGGGTGTCCGTGCGGGACGCGTTCCTGGAGCGAAAAGCGCAAATCCGCGGCGCAGTGGAGTTCGCCTCGGTCGGCGTTCCTGTCTTTTTGGCTGCTGGTCGCTGCAATATTCGCCTCCCCTTGCGTGTGTGCGTGCGTGCGTGTGTGCGCGCTCGTATGTCTCCACGTGCGTTGCTCACAGTCCCGCGCTGGTTTGGTCCTCAGTGCGGCTCAGATTGCGGGTTTGAATCTGGGAGTCATGGTGTTGGTGCCGGAGGAGCGGTGCGCTGCAGCCCCGTTGGGTGTGATCCGATGATGGGACGGCATCTACTGCTGCTGCCCGCCGCTCCAGCAGCCTGCGTCAGCGCACAGTCGATGTGCACGGACACTTCCGGCTGTCCCTTTCAAAATACAGGCCATTCACCTCACTGACAGGCCCCGATGCCTTTCTGTTGATTAGCATGACGTGAAATGTGAAAATGAAAGATAAATCTATAAACAATACATGACTCCTTTTGTTCTCCATTCTGTGGGCATTGTAAATATTGTACTCTGTCTATTGTTGCACTCATTTTAATATTAGTTTTAAGGCCGTCACTAACAGTTAGCTTATTTTCATCACAGATTCATCTGCTGATTATTTTCTCAATTTATTAATTTATCTTGTGGTCAATAAAATGTTAGACAATGAAAACCCCCCCACAAACATCACAATTTCTGCCGGTCTTCAAACTGCTTTTCTTCAACCAACAGTCCAGAACTGGACGATATAAGACAAAGAAAGACAACAAGTCCTCAAACGTGAGAAGCTTTGAATACGGTACGTTTGATACTCTTGCTTGGTAGATCACTTAAATGATTAATCAATTATCAAAACAGTATCTGATTAACTTTCTGTTGATCGACTACAATAACGTTTTAAGCTAATTTCTAAATTTTAAAGATTGCACATATTTTTTTCTACTTTCTGGCGTAGGAACTTGGCTGTAAACTCCACAGTTCACAGATGCACAGTGCCTCATTAAAGGTCCAGAACCGTCTGCAAACTGCAGCAGTTCTCTGTAAAAGGTGCAGGTAGGTGCAGACTTTTGGGCCTAAAATTTAACTGCAATTCAAAATATTAACCCTCACTTATTGTTATTAAAAATAAAATGGACAACAGGACCATGTCATATTATTACTATCAGTTTCCAAACTGAATGATCGTCAGTGAGGTTTGATGCTGTGATTTGCAGTTTACAATCCTTTTCATTCTACTCACAGAATCAAGTTTTTCTGTTGACTGAAAATTGTGGTTTTATTTTGAAGGTCAACTCGCCTAACTTCCGCTGCCATTCCGGCTTGACGCAGCTGCTTTAATCAGGGAACACGCATGCGCACATCGCTTGCACGGCAGGGCTTGGTGATTGAATTCGGGTCGAGGTGACGGTGGGAGATGAGAGGCTGCCTCTGCTCAGAACTTCTCTTCTTTAAATCTATAAATAGCTCAGATAGAGTGCAAAATAAAACACATGAAAAGGCCGCAGACGTTTCCCAGAATGCACTGGGGAGACTCTCTGTACCATCTCTGTTTTCACATTAGCAGAAAAAAGGAATAAATGTCCCATTTTTATGCACATTTTGGATCCAGCCTATTGATTGATTTCTAAATGTATGCTCATGTAATCCATTTAGCAAGACTCCCAGTTATCAATTAAAGATGAAGAATCATTATTTTTCACTGTGTGTGTGTGTGTGTGTGTG
>LKNJ01005489.1:0-22974 GCA_002120245.1 Maccullochella peelii
AATCCCTGTGCAGACCCACCTCCGTTCTCAACTCCACTGGTTCTAAAATCAGAAAATCACAACAAAACAATAAGAATAAAATCAATCAAGAAAAAATAAAGGGACATTTTAAATGTGATAAAATGAAATAAGATACATAAAACAAAATAAAATACATAAAGTCAGATAATATAAAATAAAATACAGTTACAGTGCAGTAAAAAGATGTAAGAGGAAATAAAAGTGCATTAGAGAAACCAGTCATGTAAATGCACTGGAGAACAGTAGAGTTTTTAATTTACTTTAGTCTTAACCACACCCTGTCACCACACTGAGCTACTAATTCTGTTTTGCCAACTCTCAAAGGAGACAGAAAGTAGCTAATGTCTGCCTAAGTCACTAGATTGTCACTTGGCTCTTTTATTAAAATAAAGTTGCTAAGTGACACAGATGGTCTTCTTTGCTTTCATAACATAAACAAACTGCAGCAGATTTGACTTGGAAGCAGACCAAGACCCATCTTTTCAGATAGTCTTGGGCTGGTTGTGTTCCGCACCAGAGTTCGATCGACAGCTTTTACACCAGCTTAAATGAACCGAACTAAACACACCAGAGTCTGACTGAACCGCACCAAACATGTTAGGTGTGAAAGAACCCTGAAGCTGCATTAATTGTGCTGTTGGGTTTGAGATTTAAGGTTTTAAGTATTTTACCTATAGCCTAATACCTATAGTATTTTACCAAATGGATGCCTGGAATGCCTAGGAATGTATACATTCTAGGCATCCCAGGCATCCCAGGCATCCATTTGGTTCCATTCATTTCTGCACAGTATGAACATGAAATGGTTTCATACTTAGAAAAGAATGTAATAAAATACATTAAAACTAAAAAGCCTGCATTTGTGACCTCTGTGATATGTCTTCTGTTGAAATCAACCTCTCGGAGCTGGTCGGATTTTTGGTAACAGCAGGTTTATTCCATATCTGCATTTATGACAAAGGACAATATTGTAGAATGGTCATCTCTTGTGGACAAACAGCGCATGCTCTGTCCAGCGGCAAATCCTCTGTTGCTTCCAGAGGACCACCCACAAGTCTACATTTTTGAATATCTAACTGTAAAATACACCGACACAGCGATCGTATAGTGGATTTAAATTCATGTAACCAATGAAACAAAACAGAAACTGTCCCCTTCTTAAGTTTACACGCAGAAAGTATAGACAATATAAACAAATATATCTACACAGATCTCTCACACAAACTGTTACCTTTTTAAAGCATTTTTCATTTTATAGTAACGGTTATGTAACTCAGTTACATTACAAAACACAGCAAGCATATGAGCTCTAGAAGACACCTCAATTGCATATTTAAAATGTTACCACGCTCTATTGAGCAACACTGTAACATACCTGCATTTATGACAAAGGACAATATTGTAGAATGGTCATCTCTTGTGGACAAACAGCACATGCTCTGTCTAGAAAGACGGCATCATGTTAATGTTAGCTAGCTATACTGGCAAGATTTTTACTGGCAATAAAACACATAAAAAAACGAATGGTTAACTTATTAAAACCTGGCGAATGTAATCTAAGACAGACAATATGCAACCAAATAAAGCCAGCTCAATTTTTCAAGTTAGTTAACATTATATTGTCCATGGACATTCACGACACGTTACCTAGTGGCAAATTCTCCGTTGCTTCTAGAGGATTACTCATAATCCTTTGCAATCGCTACTTGGTGCAGGCACAATTTTACAACAGTAGGTGGCATAGTTGTCCCATTTAGCGGGATTTAACCTGGACCTTTTCAACTATGTTACACATTCACTACATGATTTGTAGGTAATGAGAGAAACAGTGGCAAGTCTTCTAAGAGCTGGGCGTTTCATCAAATCTCTGGGTCTTTTAGGGGAATAGCAGAGCATTTTACTAATGGATCACTTAACAAGAATGTAGGAGAATCTGTTAAATTTTCAAATTCATTTTACACTCTTTGTATTCATTGCATAAAATTGTTTTCAACTGAATTGGGGAGGAAACAAGACTGTTCCCCACTTAAGATAAATAAACCAAAAAGGAAGAACAGTTTCACATTCAGCTTAGTTCAGTCAGTGTGAATAGAAACATGAAGAATAAATGTAAATATAGATTTTGTTTTGACACCAAGGCCCTGATGTGTTCTGTTACACACTTTGTCTTCTCGCTACCTGAGAAGCATAATTTAAGTCATCAAAGGCAGAGCAGGGAGAGATCAATGCAGGCCTCCATGGGGAACCAAGAAGGAACAGAGCCACAGGTGGAGGCTGCTGCTGGTGGAGGGCTGTGACATGCAAAGGATGAACACTGAGTCTGACTGCTTAAATAGACCTCCCAACTGCAGATGACAATACACCATGAAGCATTAGTTGGGACACAGTTGTCTGCTATGGAATCAGTAGAAATCCTAATGAGTGGTTCTTTATGACACCTTTATAGTTAGGGTTAACAGTGTTTTCTAACCTAAACACAGTATTGTATTTTACATCTGCAGCAGCCCAGGCATTCACCCTCAGATGAATATAAACAACAGTAATGAATAGCTGTCCAAACTCCCTAGGGAGGTAGAAGGGTCTAAATGACAAGTGTGACCGGTGGGCTTCTGCATTGTGTTGGTTAGTTCAGGAAAGACACCGTGACACCGGGATTTCGGCTAGCTTGACCTCTGTTTATTCTGGTAACAACAGGGAAACAGAATCTCCAAGTCAATTGTGCATATAGCTCGCTCCATCTCCTCTCCCACAGGGACATTGTACGAAAAGGGGGCAGCAAAATATTAACCATGAAATAAAACTGCATATACAGTGAGACATACCTGGTAACAACAAGGAAACAGAATCTCCAAGTCAGTTGTGCATATAGCCCACTCCAGCTCCTACACAAATAATATCAATATGCAAAATGGAAGTTAGCTTAGCTCGCCCCAACTTTAAGCTAGCAGCAATCACACTTAAATCTATTTTAATTGCCAGTTCATTGAAATAAACATTTGGGCAAGTTCAGACAGAAACTATAACCTTGTACACACCACAAATATGAACAAAAAAATACAAGAAATAATGTGATGGGTCAGGATAGTAAATGGGCCAAAACGAATGACACCCACCTCTCCCACAGGGACATTGTACGAAAAGGGGAGAGGGGAAGTGGCAAAAGGAATTTATAGCGGGGACCACAGAAGAAGAAATAAGGAGGAGGGGCTCTGAACTTCAACTTGTATAGATTCTGGAGATTCTAATCAGACAGGTTTTGTGTAATTATCACAAGAGATTATATGGCCCTGTTACACAAGGACAGAAGTTCAATATCCTCAGAGCAATATGACTCTCTCGTCTATGGATGCACTCACCTACACCAGCTTTTGTCCCTGTTACCAGTGGATCACGATCCATTCTCACAGGATTGCTTAACACTGCGACTCGAAGTGAGGGATTATCAATTGTATATCTTAGCCATGTTTCACTAAAACACAGCAGGCAGCTGTCCCAGTACTCGGTGATACCTCACAGCCGACTGAAGCTCCATTAGTTGCTTTGGGAGAGAGCATGTGTTTGCAAGGATCACTGTCGGTAGAGGCAGCCTTCTACCATGGGCCCGGACCCTCCGTCGCACTCCTTCACTCCTCTCCCACATTCCTTTGGCAGTTCCATTTTTACAGTCATCATACTGCCTCAGCTGTCAAAGTTGTTCCCGGCAATAGCGTAACCCTACCAGTCTGCCCAACTGTGGAAGAGTGCTCTGCTGTTAGAGTTTGCGTCAGAGCTGGCAGCAGCAGGTGGAAAACAAACATAAGCCAATAAATATTAGATGCATCTTTAGTGCCTTCGATGTATTTCAGATGTCAGACAGTCCACGATCAATAGTTGGTGTAACACTTTGATTACAGGCAAATAAACATATCTGACATGCCACAGACACCCATCGCCACAAAGTGATATACTCAATGATGTAATTAATGATAGTACCTGGATTCATTAAAGAATAAAGGCCAGACCAAAGATTTGCGAGGAGAAAAGTTAAAACTTGTGAAACCTGCCAGTTTACACCAATGTGACTAGACGAGACAGTGTACCATTTACATAGCAACGACTCTTTACTTCCTTTCTGCCGGCTTTTCAGGCTCTTTTTGTAGTTGGATATAATTTGTATAATTTGCTACGGGCTGATTGGCTGTTGAAACAAGTGATGTGCCTTACGTTCTAAAACCAGCCACTGGCAACTTGACAAGCTGAGTCACAGCGACGCCATCAGCCGGCTTGAGTCGAGCTGAGACAGGCCAGATCACACCGCTGCAACTTTCCTGCAACGTGATAAAACAATTTTGTTTCTTTGGTCTGAACTGGCCTAAAGCCTGTTCTTTATTTCAGTTTGGGTCTTATTTTCATAGTTTTGGTCATCATTCTCATCTGCAATAATAACATTATAGTCACCAAGTCAACAAAAACAACAAACCTCCTTCATATTACACGTTGTCATTTTATCAATTGCAAAAATATGTATTAGTGCAGCTTTAATATAAAGTATACAGTTCTCTATACATGGGTTACAACATACAATATTAAGTATGGTTGTTTAAATTCCAAAGTATCTCAGGTATTGATTTCATCACCAGGAAGAACCCTGCTAAATGATTCTTTGTTCCCTTTCTTCTAGGCTGCTGATCAAGAATGGTAACAGCATTGATGCAGCTGCACTGTATGATTCATATGAGGTGGAATATCTGCCCAATGAAGGTCTACTCAGCACATCCAGGCATCTTTTCATTGAGCTGACTACAGACGCTACAGGCACATCCACTGGCATTGCCATAAGGTACCAAGGTAAGCACCAGAGCTATGGTTAAATGAAGTACAGGATGTGGTGACAGGGCCGTACCCACCATTGAGATCACCAAGGTCCGTAACTCTGTATTTTTTCCGAGGTGTATGTAATAAAAGTTGTGAAATTGCCTAAACTTTACTTTGGTGCAGCAAAGATATTGTACAACGTCAAGATTACCGACTTGCTTATCTGATCACAGTCATTGCTTGTGGGTGGGTGGTGAAGTGGATGATCTTCGTCGTGACTACAAAAACTTTACTCAACACGATAGTTCTTTGATTATGTCAACAACTTAAGGAAACCGGACAGGCAGCTGAATCCATGCGAAGCGTGATACAGGTAACTAGAGAATTTTACTAGTGGACTGCTTGCAGTTCAATGCCATTCATCCCCAGACATCATCTGACGAATAGCTCCTTTGCTGTCATGCTACGTTAAACGGTGGCCATCCATCATGATGCTGGCTAGTTAGTTTCACTTGAGTGTACGTTTACGTACTATTTGAGATACATTTCTATAATTCAAATCCAAAATGATGCAAACTCAAACACAAAGTGTATATAATTTTACAAAATTATTTTTAATGCACTTTGGCAGGAGAGACAAGTGTGGAGTCGTAGAGAAAGGCAGTTAATACAGAGGGTGAGAAAGAACAGAGTAGATAGTGTCTTTAGTGTGGATTTCCCTTTACTTGAACACTTTAATTAAACATTAATTTTCACGTTTCATGATCATTTTAGCCTCTTTTGTATTTCTAGATTGTAGTGTGGATCATTAATTTAACCTGATTCTCATGCTACTTACAACTGACATGATTTTAAAGATACTGTTATCCAATTTTTGCTCTCCAAACGTCTTAAAATGCACATATTTAGATCAGGGAAATCTACGAACACCGTAGCAAGCTCAGTGTTTGGAACTTGGAATTATTGATTTAAAGATATAATGAACACAGACCATCAACAGAAGGTGAAAGGTCCAAATGCTTTCAAACAAAACTGTGATTTTAGAGGTTTGGCATGTTTCTAAAAAGTGGAAACTACAGTAGTAATGAAGGAACATTTCATGTAGGTGTCTAAATGGAGCTTTTCCCTCATAGTCTCAGTGTCTGGATTTAAACATAAATAAACTAGTCTAATTTGTTAAAATTAATTGCAATTGTAATGTTTGATGATTATATGGATGGAAAAGTTCATGTAAACTTCAAATAGGACTACAATCTTGAAATGTATCACATTGCACTTTAAAGTGTTAAGTTACTCATTATCTCTTGTGGCAAAACAATATGGAAGCAAAGAAAGGTTGCAATAATTTGAATTCCATAAATAAATAAAATACCTAGGCTAATTGTGAAATTTACCCACTACTGAATACTTTAAATGTATTTCATTTACTTTTTTTGTTTTCATTTTAAATTAAATAAGCCATGTGCACGATTGACTAAAAGGCTAAAATATGAATTTAGCATCTGTAGGTTTAATTTTGCTGTAGTGTTCACCACTGTTTATGTTGGTAAGTGAAGCCTAACAAGAATTTACAGCCCTATTAACAGCTCTGAGGCTGTATTTCGAGCTAAATGCTAAAACGCTATATGGTAACATGCTCACAATAAAAATGCTACCAGGTTTATGTTTAGCAGCAACATTACAGTATAATGTTTACCATGCTCACCATCTTACTTTAGCATGTTAGCATGCTAACATTTGCTAATTGGCTCTAAACATCAACTACATGACATGATGTTGATGGGATTGGTGATGGCGCCCCAGCAAGAGGGGGAAGAGAGCTGGGATAAGAGCTAAGCTAACCCAGCTTGGACCTAAGGCTATTCCACAACCCAGCCTACTTCTGGCTATTGTCTGGTAGTAGGAAAATAAAATGGATGAAATAACACTAAATCCAGCAACGGGAAATCAGAGACTGTTGTGCCCACATTTTTACAAAGGCCTGGCCTGGTACTTATCACAACATCCCAAGCTATTGCAGTCGATGGGCGGACCATGTTCTGCACTAACAGAACACAAGACTTCAGTAAGAAGTCACAGGAGATTGTGCCCACCCACTTCAAGACAACCACCATCGTCCCTGTACCAAAAAGGTCTGCAGTGACTAGTCTAAACGACTACTGCCCTGTGGCACTCACCTCCATTCTGAAGAAGTGCTTTGAGAAACTGGTTCTCCAGAACATCAAAGACAACATCCCTGCTAGCCTGGACCCTCGCCAGTTTACACTGAAAACCAGCAGATCCACAGATGTTGCCATCTCCACTGCCCTTCACTCAGCCCTCACACATCTTGAAAATAACAACACCTACATCAGAATGATGTTTGTTGATTTCAGTTCAGCATTCAACACAATCTCCCCCATGAAACTGGCAAACTTAGCACTATGGGCTTGAACATTACACTTTTCTCAACTGGATATCACATCTCACACACTCTAGTGCTCAACCCCAGAGCTGTGCTCTCAACCCCCTCCTGTTCACGCTGTACACCCATGACTGCAACCCCCGACATGGAGAGAAGTTTGCGGATGACACCACCATCATCAGCCGAATTACAAACAATGAGAATTCATATCCCACCCCAGCCACAGCCTGTTCACCCTGCTGCCATCTGGCAAGCGATACAGAAGTATCTGGTGCCGTACCACTAGACTACAGAGCATCCTCCACAATCCTTTTGCACATTACCATACCACTACCTTGTATAATATATATAACTGTATATATTGTTTTTATTTTTTTAATTCTAATTTTAAATATTTGTACATATGTTCTGTGTGTGTAGCATGAAGGGGGCTACAACTTTCATTTCATTCTGCAGCCATGTGTTGTAGAATGACAAATAAATGTACCTTGAACATCAGCTTTAGGGGAACATGAATGGGTGTACTAAATTTCACAACCATTCATCCAATAGATATAGATATTTCAATAAAAACCAATAATGCCAAAAGTCAGAGGATCACCAAATCAAGAGAGGATTCATCCTTTGGGGACCATGAATGTCTGTACAAAACTTCATGGCAATCCAATGTGTAGTTGTTAAGATATTTCAGTCTGGACCAAAGTGGTGGACCAACCAACAGACCAACCCACTGACATTGCCATGTCCTAATTTGGTCTAAAGGGAGGAAACCTGGGTGAAGCTGAGGACAAAGGAGCAACCACCACAGCTGAGTGTGATAGACTGAGACTGATGCCATGAAACATACTGTAGCTCTCTTTAAATCTTAATATCTCCTCAATGGAATTTGATAGGTGCAGAAGAGGATTTTTGAAAGAACAAAAGCCCCATTTCTAAAATACCCTCTAGATAATCAAAATACATTTTTCACTTTAATTACTGCCTTAAGTGTTTACAATAAACACATTATTGGGTCAATGTCAACACATCCATAACCGTGTGAAAGGTACCTCTCTATTTTTTTTTTCTTTTATATCTGTTGTATTTGTAGCCATTTAAAGCTGGGGTAGGCAAAATCTGTGCACCTATGAAAAACCTTCTGCCTCTCTCTCTGCTGCCTCGTATTACTCTGCTAAGCCCCTCCCACCAAACCCACAACTTCAACCGGCAGCAGAAGGAATCGGTTCCCCTGCAAAACCTTATCCCTCTTAGGGCTCACTCTGCACAGCGTGAACCTCACCAATACCCCGGTCACTCTCGCCGTGACTTGTCTTTTCAAAGACGCCCCTCCAGCGCTTCGTGGCCACAGAGCAGAACGCCCCAGGCTTCAGAGGCAGCTGCAACACCGTCCAGCAGTGGGATGAGAGGCTAGTACACCACACACCCGCCACTGTCCTCCCTCAGAATTTATTCCCCACTGTTTGTCATCATGCCTCTTTGCCACTCATTGATACAAGCGCCATGGCATCGAACATAATGAGCCTGAAGCTTCATGTGGAGCCGGGACATGTTGTTTTGTACTATGTGTCGCTGTAGGCAAAGGAGGTATTGGACATTTATCACAAGTTGCATGATTTTCTGCAGGATTTTCCGCCATTGAATCAGGCTTTCACCATCTGAAGGGACGTGCACGCACATCTGCATTTGTAGCTCAGTCAATATGAACGCACTGTCTCTCTGAAATAACCTATGATTGGCCAAAGTCTCCCGTCACGGGATAGATTTTCTGAAGCCTGAAAACAGAGCCAAGAGGAGGGGCTGAAGTAGAGGTTTGCTCTCAGACCACTTGAATTACAATATGCTGAACAGTTATTATGGCATTTTTACCCAATGATGCCAAAGAAATATTGCCTTCCTCACCTTTAATGGAGACTCTCAGTGTATTCCTCCAGTAAAGCTACAACATACTTTTTGCCTCTCTGGTGCTTGGGAATAAAAGAATCAAGGACAGTCTTTCAAGTACACAATATTAACTTGCAGCTCCTACCAGCATAACCTTATATATGAGAATCCATGATGTATTTTACAGTAAATTTCAAGCAACGCTGTTTCAAGGAACAGGGATTTATCTAAAGGTCAGGGTGAGATACAGTATCACTTAGCTTCTCTTATCTTTTGTCCTCACATTTGTCTCAGCACTCACCATCAAATAGGCAGCTCGTCTCTGGTCCATGAGGACCACTTGGAAATACAATCAGTGTAATCTGTTTAGGCCTCTGCTTCACTGCCGCAAATGGGATTAAGTCCAAAGGAAGCAATGGACCTCATTATGGCCATTAACAGGACATAATGCTGTTCAGTTCGTCTCTAACAGATTTGATGGCCCCTCCTTTATGCTGACGAACTATTCCTGCCCTAGTGAGCAGCTAACTTCATTCATGAACATTCATTCAGCCATTTCTAACTGCCACTTCATCTTCAAAAGTGTGTACATTAGGAACAATCTGGAAGTGTAACCAGTAGGTCAAATTAGTGTGCTTCGTGTGGAGTCAGTAGGCCATTTGCCTGACGTACCTCCCCTTTTTGTAATCTCAGTTGCAGCTCTTCCTCAAGTTTATTAGTAGTTCCTTCCTTTGTATTTTAAAACATTTTTATTGGTTAAAAGAATTTGTTATTCTTAATGTTCATATCCTTTTACTGATTTAAAATAAATTTTCATTTTACTTGTTAAGAATCCACGTCTTTAACTCTAACTGTGGACCTGCCTGTGTTGGTGGGAACCCTCTTGTTTTGTGAATAAGTCTTGACTCGTGTTAAATGGATGTATTCTTTGGGTGAAAGTCCCAAGGTGGCATTGTCGACAATTTGGCCTGTAATAGGCTGTGTAGTCGAGCCCCCCTTCTGGCCCGGTAACACAAGTTTATGGAATTCATGAATTCATCTTAAAGGTTATATTTATTGCATTTGGTCCTATACACATTTTAAAATGTAGCTAATGTGTTC
Source organism: Maccullochella peelii (assembly GCA_002120245.1). Lineage (NCBI taxonomy): Eukaryota > Metazoa > Chordata > Actinopteri > Centrarchiformes > Percichthyidae > Maccullochella > Maccullochella peelii. The sequence continues at coordinate 10,202 of LKNJ01005489.1, forward strand.
TGGACACAATGCAGGACTTTTTGAATCTGGTTTTTCTTGTTAACAAATGTGCATTTGCAGATATGTAACACAATACAAATTTCTTAGTTAGGCTGTTTAAATGATGTGAATACAATTCTGGGGTAACCATATAATGTGTGAACACTCCCAAGTTGGTATAACAGGAGGATTTCCTGCTCTCGCATTTATGCAGCATAAGGAACAACTAAATGCTAACGTCGGCATGCTAACATGCTCACAATGACAGTGTTTACATGCTGATGTTAAGCAGTTACCATGTGGTAAACATTTTAGTTGTTTGTTTAGTGTGTTTGCATGTTAACATTTGCTAGTTAGCACTAAATACAATGAACAACTGGGGCTGATGGGATTATCATTAGTTTGCAGGCATTAGCCTACAGTTCACCCTGTGGGAACTATGAACGTCAGAACCAAATTTTGTGTCAAACCATGCAGTAGATCTTCTCGATACCTTGAATATCTGTAAGATATTTTAGTCTTGACCAAAATGGTGGACCAACTGACATCACTGTCTCTAGAGCCATAATTGAATGACTCTCACAAGTATTGCAAAATATTTCTAATTCATCTTCACTGCAGCTAATAAAAGCTTTTACATCAGTTGTCCCAAACACCCAGTGTAATGCAGGACAGTTCTAGGTGGACGCTTTAACATCTTGAACCCTAATGTTCCACTTAGGTAACTTCAAAGTTGGATTTGAAGCTGAAAAAAATCCACTGGTTGAAATCAGCATCATATGTTCACGTTTCACATATGTTTATCTTGTATCTTGTTCTAGTATTTCCTTCAGTCTGCACCACTGTTATGTTAGTTATTATAGTGAAATATTTAAACTGAGAATTTTTTTTTAATTTACATCATTCTTTCTGCCATTCTTGCTGTACCATTAGATTGAATATCTAGATGTTTTTGTATAAGTTGTTATTTCCCTGTAACACAGCTTGACGTATTTGTTATCATACAACTATTTTCTTATTGTGCCTCACAGGAAACCAGGAGCTTGAAATAAATCTGATAACTAGCCAATTGTTTCCAAATGCAATATGATGTCAAGAAAAACATAAAACTGTAAAATCAAACCAGTTACAAGACAAAAAAAATCTATTTCATATAGCAATTTATTAAGAACCTTATGTAACATGGTCTCTTAGCCATATTATTTATGGAGACGCTAACTCCTCTGGCAAGCATAGCTTCTCACATGCTTTTGGGTAAAAGCTGACTCCTTTCCAACACTGAAAATGTCTTTGTACCACAGCCTTTGCAGCAGGCCACTGCTACGAACCCTTCGTGAAGTACGGTAACCTGACCAGTAGCGACAACACTTGGGCAGTAGGAGCTGTGGTGGAGTTTGCCTGTGACCCTGGCTATACTCTGGAACAGGGATCTATCACTATTGAATGCATGGACCCTAACAATCCCCAGTGGAATGAGACTGAGCCTGCCTGCAGAGGTCTGTATGTCTGTGTATGTGTTTTGTGTGTACTGTAGTGACCCATCCACATTCACTTACAACCTGTTTTTAATCACTCTTAGTACACTACATGTTATTTTAGGCATTTAGCTGACACAATTCCCTTAAAATGAGTAGACAGTGGGTCAGTATCTCACTCAGGGACATGTCAGCAGGACTTATGGCTGTTGGTACTGTTGTTGCAGGTTGGTTCCAACTTTACTAATGATGGGTGTTGGGGTCTGCCAACACACAAGCATACAGTACAATTTAATTAGATCAAGCAGGACCCGAGAACAACTTATGCTGCAGTTTTAGTCAGCCAGCAAACATGCAACAAATTACAGGCTTGAAACACACTGGCAACAGCCAATATATAGTACAATAGCATAGATTGGTCATTTACACATAAACTGTTCATATACACCTCAGTGTTTTAGTACAACTCTATAATTCACACAGCCACACTTTATGGTATGGATACCATTCAGTACTACAACAAATAGATTGACTGTTCAAGTTACTGTCATCTTTAATGGACTTTATTTTATGTTTGATTACAACAAAGGAAGCATTTTCATCCAAGTGAACTGAACACAAAACAAATGTAGGAAAGTCAAACCCAGTGCAGGGACGACTGTAGTGTGGACGACATTTGCTATAATTGTAAATGAAAAAGAAGAAATTAAGGTTTTGGGCTGCAAAACTATGTTTGCCTTTTGTATAGGACCATTAGAAGTGGGTCCCGTTTGCTTTGAGTTTCTTCAGGCTCAGGTTCAATTGCTATCAGGTCAGTTTGGGCATGGATATTATTTAAACTGTTCGGTCCTCCTCTATGGAGTCATAGGAGTGCCATAAAAAAGAACAAATCTGGGGAAGAATAAGACAATAAATGTGGAAATATAAAGAGAAATAAATAAATGTGGATATATAAAGACAAATAATTATTTTTCCTTTTCCCTTATTGCTTTTGCTATTCCCCTTTTGCTTTTCCCTTATTGCTTTTGCTATTCCTTGAAGGGCCAAGCTGTCAATCAACTGACTTTGGGCAGGCCTTCCTGTCCAAGCTGAGTAATCAATTCATGCAAACATGAATCCTGCTTTGGCGGGCGCTTTTTAGCTCAGACAACAGGAAGTAGACGCGACGCAAGAGCTGGATGCCAACCGCCATAAAACGAAGAAGAAGATGCAATACGGATTTGCGCGCTATAGAGACCTTTTATCCTACATGCCATTATGTGCAACAGTTGCAATGGATGTCATGTATGTGTCTGTATTAGTCAGTGCAGACATTTGCCCAAGACTCTCCATGACATTTTCCACCATCCTCAAAACATAGTCTGGTTTGAAATTTTCCTCCACATACAGAGCAAGTGTTAAAAGAACTTGTTGGACACCTCTCCTTAACTCTTTCTCCGCTTTTGCCATGATGTTTCCTCCCCGATTCAAACAAACCGTTCACACTGTGCATGTGCAAGTCCGCGTCATATCTACTTCCTGTTGTCCATGCTAAAAAGCTCCCGCCAAAGCAGGATTCATGTGTGCATGAATTGATTACTCAGCCTGGGCAGGAAGGCCCGCCCAAAGCCAGTTGATTGACAGCTTGGCCCTTCAAGGAAAAGCAAAAGCAATAAGGGAAAAGCAAAAGCAAAAGGGGAATAGCAAAGGCAATAAAGGAAAGGCAAAAACAAAAGGGGAATAGTAAAAGCAATAAGGGAAAAGCAAAAGAGGAAAAACAAAATCAATGAGGGAAAAGCAAAGGGGTAATAGGAAAAGGAGAAAAGCAAAAGGGGAAAACAAAAGCAATAAGGGAAAAGGAAAAGCAAAAGGAAAAATAATTATTTGTCTTTATATATCCACATTTATTTATTCTTTTGTTTATTTCTCTTTATATTTCCACATTTATTGTCTTATTCTTTCCCAGATTTATTCTTTTCATGGCACTCCTATGACTCCATACGCCTCAGGTACAGGTAGATAAGCCACAGGTCCTAGTTTTCCTATGGAGAGAATGATGATTCCAAACCTTGCTGCACTGCTTCCTTGGACTTTGGGCTCCCTGCGAGTTATACACCTTGCCCCTGTTCATAAAGTTTTAATTACCATACTTCCTCAAATAGTGACCAGGGCTTTATTTACCTGAACTGCAAAGGTAACAGGCCTTTATGTGAAGCAGGCTTGTATTAGATGCAGGCCTTTATTTCTAATTACCTCTGTTATAATTGGTCATATTTGAGTACGAAGTTTCATTTTGATCCGCTCCTGTTAAAGTTACTACATTACGCTGTTACTCAACACTTCCTGTGTCAGTTTCAAATTTCTTTCATTTCTTAACAAGGCTTTTATTGTGAAACATTTGCAGAAACATGTTTTGGAAAACAAATTGACTTGCAAGGTTCCCATATGGAACTTGAAATGTAGCTAATGCCATCTTGTACGGTACTACAACATACAGTTTAGCTATGGGGCTTTTTTCCTATCTTTAATCATCGAGGACTTTGAGAGCATGATTTGAGAGCCAAGAGAATTAAGCTCCCCTGCATCATAGGTTCATAACAACAGACTTACTATAATAGCTACATGAAGGAGAGTATTACAAAATCATGGTCAGATTTACTCTCCCTCAAAACCCTGCTCTCGCACACAAATAGCCCCTGCTTGTGCTTGGATTTGCTCTGCTTCTGCTCAAACTGTATGCTTGCACTCAGATATATTGTTGCTTACGCAGATTACATGTAGCTATAGTAAGTCTGTTGTTATGAACCTATGATGCAGGGGGGCTTAATTCTCTTAGCTTTACTATCCTAAACAATGTGAATGCCACCCTAAAGCTGTTATACTTATTTCGGCATCGGGAGTGGATGAACCCAGTTAAGGAGTAACCGCCCGTATGGGATGCTGTAAGAAGTAAAGCGAATGCGCCCGCACCGAGGCAGCGATCATTTTATTGGTTAACACCACAGCTGGCATACTATTGGTTGGGGAATTTTGACAGGGTTGTTTCACAAAAAATCCAAGAGCAGAGCAGAAATGTGAGAGCAGATGTTTCACAAGCGCACAGAAGCAGCCTGAGTATGAGGAGAAGGGCTGAAGCTGGAACGCAAGGAAATCTGCTTAAGCAACAATATATCTGAGTGCAAGCATACAGTTTGAGCAGAAACAGAGCAAATCCAAGCGCAAGCAGGGGCTATTTGAGTGCGAGAGCAGGGTTTTGAGGGAGAGTATTACAAAATCTTAACATGAAATCAATAAATCATGCTCTCAAATTGAAAGTCCACGCTGTTGATTAAAGATAGGAAAAAAGCCCCATATTTAGCTGAGACATTAATACACACAACAACACTTTAAATGAGTAATCCAGAACAACAAATTGTGGAAAATAGCATGATCATATTGTTGAATTTATTCAATTAAAGCAATGGAATAGACATTATGCTTACCGTTTTTTATTTGAGGAAATACAGTAGCCTGTTTGAACTTGAACACCTGTTTGCCACTGACCTTAGAATTTGTGTCGAATCAGATTACAGCTGACAAAGAAGTTTCCATAAATATAGTCTATTTTAATGCCTGGTCAGAGTCAAGATGTTGTTTTCTTATTCCTTGATGAGACAGTTCCTGATTTAAATCAAGATTTTGCCAGTTTTAGACCAGACTATTTTACTTAGGCAAAATTCTTGTGTGGTTGCTAGTATTTAGATAGCACTCAATATTTAAGAATTATATTTCACAAAGCATAGTTTAGCATAGTTTTAGTATTGGCACCAAAACGTAGGAATTGTATCTGCAATTTTGACAACCAGCCCTATTGCTCTATGTGTGCTGATAAAATGAACTGTACACTAAGCATTGCCTGTCTTAATATCCATGGTTGTGTATGTGTACATTTTCCAGCTGTGTGTAGTGGCGAGATCACGGATTCAGCTGGAGTGGTGCTGTCGCCTAACTGGCCTGAAGCCTACGATAAAGGCCAGGACTGTATCTGGGGAGTCCACGTCGAGGAGGACAAGAGGATCATGCTGGACATTCAAGTGTATGTATCTACCGTCCTCATGTGCAGTTTGATCTGCCTCCTCACCCTTTGTCCTTTGATATGCATGAAACCACATCACTTTGGCTTCTTTCAATCTAATCATCACAAAACCCACTTCAAATCCTGTGCTTTTACGTACGCCAGTCCCCGGTTTCAAACTGAGCCATAGAAGCAGTTTGAAGATTACAAAGAGCTACCTCACCATGACTGGTAAAACACATTAAAAACACAACACGCTGCTAATGAAAGAGTGCTTGGCTTGTGAATGAGATGCGTAAGTGCCACACAGACAAAGGTTAATTAGGTGCAGTGGAGAAAACTAATTATATCAGGGAGGGTTTGTTTGGCAGTCCCCCCCCCCCACCACCACCACCTCCCTTCTCACTCTTCCCCCCACTCCTGTAATGGCTGCTTTGTGGAGTAGAGGGTGCAAGTGTACAGCATGGGAGTGTGTGTTTCCTGTGATTGCGGTGCCAAGGTGAAGACACAGAACAACACACCCTGCCGTGTCAGAGCCCGATAAGTCAGTCAGCCGTAGAAAATCATTTGCCATTTGCAAGCAAATTAAGGAGGGCTCATTTGCATAGGTAGCATCTTGAGCTCAGTTTTTTCTCTTTCTTTGTCTCTCTCTCTCTCTGAACAGCACCTGTGCTGTTGTTGTACTTTAAGAAGCACTGATTAATGGCTTCCTCTGGATTTTGAAAGGATGTCTGTCGACATAAGTAATTGCTGCTGTTCATTTAGCACAGCAGGTGATTATAGTAGAAAGGATGTGAAAACATTTAAACAATTCAACGGTGTAAAAACTTGTGTAAATATGGAACCAAAACCTTGAGAAGACGACATGTGTTGTATTACCTATAATATCAACCCTATGTTTATGTGAAAAGAATGTTTTACTTTTATTATTTTCACTTCTAGGATTTTCTGTAAACCTGCCATGACAACGTAATGTAAAGTAAATGAGTGATTGAATCAAATACATCACTCTCTCTCATGATGTTTCATATCCTTCCACATCCTTATATTGATCTTCAACCCTATCACCTGATAGAACATTGAAATTGGACAATTCTGCAAAATCCTGAATCACATTCAATTATAACAGCTTCAAGTTTATTGTCTGCTGTATAAGAACTGAAGCTACATCCACACTACTACGTTTTTGTTTTAAAACGGTGTTTTAAACTACTACCCGTCCACACAAGCGTTTTATCACAGTTTCAGAAATAATCTCCGTCCATACGCATATCACATGACTGTTCATTGTCTCTGCGGTTGGTTGCTTAGTTAGTTGCAGGAAATACTACAAATCAAGAACAGCAATGTAGAAAAGTAAGAGCAGAGATATCTCTGCTTGGACCGACGACCAGGTGGAACTGTTACTGAAAGTAAGTGTTGATGAAGCTCTAAGTTGATAAAAATGTGCTCACAGTAATTAGCTTTAGGAGCACGAGTGAGTGATCTGTGGCCTGGGTTTTGTCTCTCAGGTTTCATACAAGTTGCCTTAACCTCTGATTGGTGGAAGCTGTTGGGGCTGTTTGCAGCCTGAGAGGAATATGTATATTTTACATTTTTTCTAAATTTTGATTTACAGTTAACGGTGCCCTGTTGAGTTTTCTTGAAAACGAACCAAGTTTTCTTTCTATTTACTGTCTCTCACGAGGCCTAGCAAACATGTTGAGTGCATTTCCTTTCTCATAAAACATTTGCAAAGCTGATTTTCTGAATATCTTAAACCTGAATTGTTAACATCCATGTTTGCTAGCTGAAAGTCCCTGCCTTTCCTGGCACATTGCTATGTTTCTTGGTGCACTACCAAATGTCATTCAGTGGAGTAGCATGAAACTGGCAGCAGGAACAAACTGAGACCTAGTCATCAAAACATTGCTCCATAGCGCTGCTAGTGGTCAAAAGCTGCACAGGGAGGCTTTACTATTCTCCCAAAAAGATGGTAGATTGAAAGGAAATGAAATGTTACATAGGATAGGGGTAGTGCACTAACAATTCAGAAATTTAGCTTTTTTTAGTTGGATTGTTGGGAAGCATGATAACTAATTTCATCATGATGCGTTATATGGTAGTGTAGACTGATGTAAAGGTTTCAGGTTTTAATCAATCAATCAATCAATGAAAGTCGGTGGAACATGCTTTCGGTGCAGCATGGTAGGTAAGCTCAATTGAACAGTGGCAGTAATATAGTCTGTAAGTAGTAAGTAATGAAGTCAAAACCCCTGACATCATCGTGTCCCCCACCACTTCTGAAGCCAAACCCATTCTTTGCATAACCTGGTCTGGAGTAGGCTACAATCAGGAGGTCAAATTTTAATTCATAGTTCCCTGGAGGCAAGGCTCTGACAAAAATAATATCATCAGTCTGGTGTTCATATTTGTATTGTGCATGTGATAAATATTGCAGCCTTTAGGGATCTTTAGTGGGGATTTAGACTTTTAGTCTTGTTTATTGTGTGTATTGTGAGCATCTGTGTGTACAGGGATAAACTGAAAAGTCTGCAGCTCAAACCAAACTTGAGGTGTCAGCACACTGTGGTCCAGTTTCCCACAAAACACTCATGGGAATTCACCAAAATAGAGATTTCCATGGAGAGAAGCATTCTAATCTAACACAAAGCCTCCTCACTGTCTCAACATATGCCTACCAGGTGTCAGAGCATTTATATGAAGCTTATCAATAGCAGCTGTTCTCCCTGAGCTCTCGCGGTTAGACAGTGTACAGAGATATATGAGGCCTTTAACAAGGTTATTGGTTCCTCACATTCCACAGACACCTGTGCACATATGCACATATCTCCTGCTCCATCTATGTAATGACAGGAGGGACATTATCAAAGGGGTGTATCAAATGACTTTTATGGATGGCCTTCAAATGAAAGAGGAGGGAGTGAAAGCAGTGATTAAAGTGAAAGTGAGGCAAGTAAAATGAATGAAACCACCATCTCTCCCACAAAGTATAGACTACTGCCCACTGCTACTGGATGGAAATCAAAAACACTACTTTTTTAAAATAACTTTTAAAGTGGTAATTTGTCTGCATTATTAAAGGAACAATCCAGCTCACATGCTGTTACATTTTAAGATGATGTCAGTTTGTGATGTTGAGTGCATTCACAGACTCATTTGGTGACATTGGTTGACATTCAACCTGCACCCCAACGGAGATGTTTTCAGTTGGGCGGAGCTATGCTAAGAATTGTGTGAGGTTATCATGCACCAATAAGACTTGATAAAGTGTAAGTTGTCCTGCCCTAAAAAGTGCTAAGCTAACAGAGGGAAATACCAATCAAGCACAGACTGTACATGCCCACACAGTCCTGAGAAGAGGTCTAATCAGGCACAATAAGTGAAAACACCTGTGCAGGTGTACCATTGTAGCTGAAACATTTCATCAACATTCAGATTTGATCAGCTGTTGATCCTAGCACCAATAAACTCCACCAACAAAATAGTTAGCAGTTGCTGTTTTTAAAGAAATACTGTGTAGTTCAGTACTTTGGGAAATATACTAATTTGCTTTTATTGGAGCGTGAGATGTTCAGATGGATATCAATCTCGTGTCTGTGTGTTCAGTACGGAGCTGAAGTCAGGATCTGGTTAGCCTAGCCTAGCTTAGCATAAAGACTGGAAGCAGGAGGACAAAGCTAGCCTGGCTTTATTCAAAATTCAAAAATACAAACTTCCGGTTAGCGTTCGCTGCAAGAATCTCTAGCTCCCATTACCTCTTAATTTATTCCAACTGAACTACCTTAAATTAATTTGAGAAAAGTGCAGTGTTCTTTTGGTTTTATAGCTAACGCAACTGCAGAAATATGACTTTGAAAGCTGGCAAGTCCAGTAAAAAAGACGACTTGGCACCTAGCTGAATGGTGGAGGCCATTAAGTTAAAAAAAGATTTCTTAAGGCACTTTGTATGAGACACACAAGGACATGAGGGAGACAGAGCTCTTACAACTCATAACAACACTTTCTGCACATAAATTACGTTAATAACAAACACAATACACACACTATAAAATAAATAAAACTAACATTCAGAAACAACACTTCTTTGGTTTTTATCAGTGTGCCACTATGCACTTGCTGGGTATCCAGCTGGGGATCCACTGCTCGAACAGCACCGACAGGCGTTATTGACCAAATTCTAGTCGTCCTTCGGAGCACTAGAATTGAAATTTGATCAAGTCAGGACCACTGTGGAAGATCACAGTCAACACATCTCATTCCTCAAAGCTGCCTCTGATGACATGAGCCAGAAAATGTTTGACTTGGAAAATTACAATTTGATTCAAACTTAGATTCAAGGGAGTTGGTATAAATATATACCAACACAGAGTATGAAATAAAATAAGAAAAATATGTAATTCTTAAAAGATAAAATAAAAAGTAGTATGTATTTATCATTATTGATCAACGAATTCTAGTGATAAATGAGGTTTTACTGAAACATTTTGGCAATAATCACTGAACACACAACTATCTGTGCCTCATTTCCTGTCCACAAAGATTCTGATGATGAAGGCGCAGTATTAGAGAGCAAAAGGAATTAGGAAATCTTGTCATTCCAAAATCTTTAGCAGCACAATGACCCAGAAGAGACTGACATCTCTCTCATGCGAACATATTTATTTTGGACATAGGCTATATGCCCTGATGATCACCATGAACCTTGCGCAAGGCCCAGTAAGGGCCACTTTTGGAGTAGGCGATAACAGACAGCAGCAAGGTAGGCTAGTTTATTCAAAGCTGCTACTGTGCAGTGTAACTTTATTATCCTTAGTGTCCCCATTATCCTATAGCCTATATCCTATAATATTTTTGCCTCTGAAAATGTCAGAGCAGAAACTCTAATTGATTCTGTGCACAAAAGTTTGCTATAACTGGAGCGCCGCTGCTTATTATTGCCATTCTATATTGTTCTTAAATGAGGATTTGTATCATCCATATTACCAATACCATATTGATAAGCCCAGTCATACGTGCTTTGAAAGTGCAACCTGTATTCAAACACAGTTTTGACTGACCTTGTAGTAAGTGTTGCATGTATGTCAGTTGTATGTAGGACAGGATTGTCCTGTACATGCACAACTCGTTACATGTATGTCACATAATGTAACATGTTGCGGACGTAGAGCTGTTCAGCTCTGCTGGCGAGATTATGCCAACTTTTGTTCACAAAACACCATACTACTAAGTAGTTTTAGCCATTCATCACTTTAATTTACCATTTTAAGAAATATATATATTTCAAAATACCCAGAGGATCTTTGTCTCTCAGTGGTAGCTACAGGCCTGCAAAAGCCTAAAGGCTGAAACATGCTTCCGCACGTAGGCAAACGTGAAAGGAGGGTCATTTTATGTTAGCTGTTTCTTTTGTACTTTTCCTAACGTACAACATGATGGAGGGGAAAAAAAGCAATGGAATATGGTTCAGACATTCATGTGCCTCTCAGGATAAATTGTAATAACTTCAGTGGTCGTCTGACTTTTCATCTAGCTCCATCATCAGGTCAAAATTTTAATTTGTCTAAATACCTGCAAACTAATATATATAATAATAATATATAATTTCCATAGCTCAGCTGTACTTTGTGTTTAGTGCTAACTAGTTAATGTTAGCATGCTACAACGCTAAACTATAATAGTGAAGATGCTAAACATTATACCTGATGAACATCAGCATGTTAGCATGCTGACGTTTACAGTACAGCCTCATAGAGCTACTAGCATGGCTGTAGACTCTTTTAGTCTTGTTTTCTTCTGTTTTGAACCCTTCTCCTGACAAGAGTTGGATCAACCAATCAGGTTGCTTGACACACCACACAACGCACTGTTGATACTTTACAAAATATAAGAAAATATGACTTTTTAGAGAAAGTGAAATTTCTTGCATTACATTAATAGAGGAATTGTCAAAATGTCATTGTTTGTAAACAAAGAAATGTTTATTTAATAGTTGTTAAATAGAACGTAATATCAGTGTTGCCAACTCTCCCGCTCCTGGCGTGAGACACATGCTTTCACGTTCAGTCACCCTAATGGTGAATTGAGTCCAAATATGTGCACGTAAAGTGTGAGTATGCGTGATTAAGCCCATGGACCATGGCATCAAGATCTCACTCCAGCCAGGTACCCAAAGTTGGCAACCCTGACGTATATATCAAATTATCTTATATGTTTTCTTTCGGAATTATCTAACAATCCATTATATTGTATATATTTAACTAATCATCTAATTATTTGCCTGTTTGTGATTGTATTTAAGAAATTGCTTAACAATGTAACTGATCTCAATTCCTGGGGTTCTGTGATCAATCTCAACCTTCAGGTTGCATCATCAACAGTAAGGAAATATCTATTAAGTAAGTTGGACGCTACTTACTATATTTTTTCTCTGCGTTTCTCCTGCAAGACATAATAATCAGGTGTAAAATAAATTGGAAAAGTAGAGAAACCTTCAATTGTGGCATCATGGCAGAATTATGAGTTTAAACCTATTACACTCAAAAAAACTTAAATTTAATAAAACACTTAAGAATATCAATAGCAGTGGTATACGATAGATTTAAGAATGTTTCATCTAAATGTCTAATGAAAAAGGAAAAGTGAAATTGACATGATTTTACCAGTAAGACCTGTAAGACTTTCAGATATTCAGAAAAGCTGTGTAAAGCACAGCCAAAAATACTTCCAAACATATTCCCCCTGTGTTTCTGACTTTTGAAGAGATGGAAATAGCAGATCATAAAGTGAATAGCTGTCGTAAAATTTGTTGGTAGCTGGTCCCGGTGGCCAAGCCAAACTCAGCCCTGTTTTTTCAAATTGAACTAAATTAAATTAGTGTCAGGGAATGGAGGCTGTGATTGATTTTTCTCTACAGATGCACTGCAGAGCCACACAAAGCCTTGTTTAGCTTAATCACAACAAATTTGACGCCAGCTGACAATATTTCTCAATCTGCCTCACTCTATGAGCAGGTGAGAGGCTTTATCCGTTAGCAATCAAATAAAATGGAACACCATGAGTTTAGACAGGAGAAGACAGCATACTCATTTTACTATACTTGTGAGAACCAGCTGTAGACCTTCAGCAGGACAAAAGCTATCAAGGTGAGGCCACTTTTCCAGTTCTCACCTCTACATGATGTGAGTTTAAGAGTAGGATTTATGGTTAATATTATCTTTAAACTGTTTAGGTGAGATCTATTTTAATTCAATTCAATTCAGTTTTATTTATATAGCGCCATATCA
>LKNJ01005490.1:0-54756 GCA_002120245.1 Maccullochella peelii
TGAAGTTAGTTGATGAAGGTTGACAGGAGAAAAGCAGTCTAAATGTACATCAGGTTTTACAGTTGTTACTGAGGGTCCTGTGTTTGCAGATAAGTCAGTACCGGCTGAGGGCAGGAGGTGCTGAATTTTATCTCTTATAGTTAGAATTTTATCATTAAAGAAGCTCAGGAAGTCGTTACTACTGAGATCTATAGGAATACATGGCTCAATAGAGCTGTGACTCTCTGTCAGCCTGGCTACAGTGCTGAACAGAAACCTGGGGTTGTTCTTATTTTCCTCTATTAATGATGAGTAATAGGCTGCTCTGGCATTACGGAGGGCCTTCCTATATGTTTTAAGGCTATCTTGCCAGACTAAGCGTGATTCTTCCAGATTCTTCAAGTTTTCGCGATGTTTGTTTTAATATGCGGGTTTGGGGGTTATACCATGGAGCTAACCTCCGTTGTTTTATTAACTTCTTCTTAAATGAAGTCCATATACTCCTAATTTCCAATAGCAAATACATTGAGAGAAACATAATTTATTACCATTCAACAGAAACCGTTATCTTTTTCTTCTAACCCTAACCCTAACTTTAACCCCTGTGGGACTCAGGATGCAAACACCTGTCTCCAGTATCCAAGTCTGCTTTGTACGCCCACCATCTATCCCAACCACCTTCCTATGCCTTCTGTGCCGTACAAAAATATACTTCCTTCACTTGAATGTGAAAATAAATTATTACATTACAACAAATTGTGGCTGAAGTGTGTGTAGTTCATGGTTTAACCCAAAGGTGAAATGTCCCCTGTCACGTCTAATGGCCATCCATTGCTTCTGTTAACCCTCTGCATGTTACATTGCATAGTTCAGGCAGCAGGGAAAAGGACCCAAATGCAGAAAAACAGGGAGGTGAAATCCAACCTGCAGGCACACAATGTAATAATGTGGAGTATGGTAGAGAGGGTCTCTGTAGTCCGTGTTTATGGTAACTTAAAGTATCAAAATGAATGCACTTGTTAATGTGGTAATGATGTATTGATGGTGACATTGATGACTTTTCATAGGGTATGCATTTAAAATGGCTGTAGAAGGCCTGAAACCACCTGCCACAGTGTCTGGTTCTTTAAAAGTGAGTTGAGTTTCCTGAATAGAATAAAGACTGGAGTGAAATTACCTGAATAGAGAGGCAGTGTAAACAAAACAGCGCAATGAGACTGAAAGTACTTTGTTCCACTAGATTGGCTGTGAGGAGCAACACTTTGGCATCCTGTGGTATTTCTATAAGACCACCAGTTCACAGTTTAAAAGAGCAAATCCCTCACAGCCTCAGCAGCTCTCTGTGGGAGTCAATCTCTATTCTTTCTCTCTCTTCACTCTTTGTCCTTTTTTCTTCTTCCCTTTCTCCTGCTCGCTCCCTCTGTTTTCCAGTCGTCTTAAAAGGTCATCCCCACCTGGCGTGGCACCTAAAGTGAACTGTCAAATCCCATCTGTCATTGTGTTTCAGGGACTGTCTGTGTGTTTGTGTTCGTAAAGTAGACCATTTAGGGCATTTTGTGAAGATGGTAAAATATATTTAACTGGTTAATGCATGTAAGTTGAAGGATGTAATGTAATGTATTATGAATCTACCAGTGCAGAGTGAACATTTGTTTTTGTAGGTGTATCTGTGTGTAATTAATTAATTAAATGACAAAAAAACTCTCCGCTCTGGAGGTTGGCCCGGAGGTCAGTGATGTAGAAGGGACACTGGGGGGATCCTGGCAACTGATGATCTGGCCTTAGGTCAAGGCAGGGTGCAGGACAGCCAGACCAGTGAAGAGCTGAGCAGGAGAACGGTGACTAAAGTGCAGAACTGGAGGCTGGCGACAGGAGTGCAGAGAAGGAGGTCGGCAGCTGGGGTGCAGAGCAGGAGGCAGGCGGTTGGAGTGTACTGGCCTCAGCAGTATTCAACAGCTGAGATTCAGGGAAGGGGGCAGGACAGGCCAATCCCTGGAGAGCAAAGCTTGAGGCAGGTGACTGAAGATCACAGTCACGGCACGGCTGACTGGGGACCTAGAACAGGTGTGGGCGGGGTCACCGACTCACCAACATGTGTCAGCAGGGTCACAGACTCAGGAAGAGGAGCAGGTGTTGGCCGGACCACCAATTTGGGAACAGGAACAGGTGCTCGTCAGACTCCAGGAGTCGGGAGCCATGATGACCACGTCTCCTTCTGTGGCCTCCATGGAAAATGGCCAGGGGAGTACCATCAAAAGGTGACAGCTGGATGTCAGGGTGGCTACTCAAACAGTTCACAGAAGGCTCAAAGAATTCAGGGAAGGCAGGCATCAAGGTTGCCGAATCAGGAACAGACGACTGGCTAGCCGTCTCAGGACACGCAGGATCAGGACAGGCATGTAGTGGGCTAGCCGGCTAAGGACAGGCAAGTGGCGGACTAGCCAGCTCAGGACAGGAAGACTGCAGGCTCATGATCCCGAGCCTAATCGACTAAAGTGAAGGCTGGAGGCTAGCTTGCCAAGGTGAAGGCTGGAGGCTAGCAGGCTGGGATCCAGGAGTGTTAATAAAGTCCTTTGTCCACCCAGGGAGCAATTTCTCTAACCAAGATCCATTAGATTAAACCAACAACAAGAGGCTTAGTGATTACCTGGAAACAAATGTAGTACTTTCTGCATAATAACCCTTCAGGGCTGCAAAATGCTAAACTACCTATTTCTATTTAAGTTCATGGTAAAGAGGCATAATGATTGATGATGTTTGGTTAAATCTAATATTACACAGAAACTACCACAAGTGTTTCCAAGTAACAAGTCACAGCATTAAACAAGTTGTATGTGGTCAGGCACTTCTGCTGATGTAAAATGATGTAATGATGGAAAAATCATTTTGATACTTCTTAAAGGACAAAAATTGACTTGTGTTGAGTCTACCCATTTCTTGCCTGGCAACATGCACGGCACTGCGTATCACTCTATTGTCACATTCCACACACACACACACACACACACACATTGCTATTACAGTTTTATTTTCGGAAATCCAACTACAGCCACCAACTGGGCTATTTTGATGAACAGTAAAGTATGCATTTAATAAGGGTCCTGTATCCATCTGTGTGTACATGCATGTGTGTGTGTGTGTGTGTGTGTTTGATTTATTCTCATGGCTCTGCAACCAGCTTACCCGCATATATGCACATATACACCCTTACACATACACAGACTCATTGTACTAATGAGCAAGTTGAGTCATCGTGTTGCCACTGCTTCTGTAATGAAACATGGAGGTCAGGTGACGTAAATAATTGGTAGTGAATTAGCCAGTAGCAATAATTTGTAGAGGTTGACAGCAAAATAATGAGTTGGATTACCTGAGAGGTGTTGTTAAGGTTATACAGTTGGACTGCAGTATCAGAGCTGTTGGTTGGACTTTTTGTACCTGTATGTAGATAGATAGATGTACTTTATTGATCCCGTGAGGGAAATTGTTTTGTTACAGCAGCACAATCAACAATACAATAAGAATAACCATAAAAAATTAAAAGCACAATTGCAGATCTGCAGAACAAGACTGAATATAATAATAATAGGAAATAAAAGTAAAAGAAAATAAATAAGAAGAGAGCAATAAGAACAGGTATGCAAAATGGCAGTGAATAATACAATATACAGTATGTATGATATAAACAGTATGTATAGATGATAGTGCAACAGTGTGTTCACTGGTCACACAGAGGTGAGCTGTTGTACAGAGTTGTGGTGAAAGGTAGGAGTGATTTCCTAAAACGTTCTTTATGACGGCGGAGCTGAAGGAGTCTGTTGGAAAATGAGCTCTGCTGTCTTTGTAGTGTGTCATGGAGTGGGTGGGATGGATTGTCCAGGATGGAGTGCAGTTTGTTCAGTGACCTCCTGCTCCTCACTGACTCAAACGTCTCCAGGTTTTGTCCAATGATAGTTCCAGCCTTGTGAATGAGTTTATTGATCCTCCTGGCATCTCTGGCACTGATGCTGCTCCCCCAGCAGACCACAGCACAGTAGATGGCACTTGCGACCACAGACTGGTAGAAGATGTTCAGCATCTTGTTACATACATTGAAAGATCTGAGCTTCCTCAGACAGAGTCTACCTCAGAGTCTGCTCATCTCCTTCTTGTACACAGTGTCAGTCTTGGTCGTCTTGGGCTTGGTTGCAGTTGTCGTCCTCCTAAAATCAACCACCATCTCCTTGGTCTTGTTGACATTTTGGAGCAGATGATTCCTACTGCACCACTCCACAAGGTTGTCCACCAGTTCCCTGTACTCAGCCTCCTGCCCATCTCTAATACACCCCACCACCGCAGAGTCATCAGAGAACTTCTGCAGGTGGCATGATTCAGAGTTATACTGGAAGTCTGAGGTGTACAGAGTAAACAGGAATGGAGACAGGACAGTCCCCTGTGGAGCTCCTGTGTTACTAACCACCTCATCAGACAGGGAGCACCCCAGCCGCACAAACTGGGGCCTATCTGACAGATAGTCAGCGATCCAGGAGACCGTGGACGTGCCGACACCCATCCTGAGCAGCTTTTCACTCAGTAGAAGTGGTTGGATGGTATTAAAGGCACTGGAAAAATCAAAAAACATGATTCGCACAGTGACACCACTACCATCTGGGTGAGAGTGAGCTGCAGCAGGTACAGTAGATGATAGCATCTTCCACACCCACATAAGGCTGATAAGCAAACTGAAGAGGGTCTAGAGAAGGTTTCACCTGTGGTCCAAGGTGGGCCAGAAGCAGTGTCTCCAGTACCTTCATGACATGTGACGTCAGGGCCACTGGTCTGAAGTCATTGAGGGTGGGGTGGTTTTCTTAGGTACCGGTACTAAACAAGATGTTTTCCATAGCACCGGCATCCTTTCCTCCACCAGACTCAGGCTGAAGATGTGTTGCAGGATACCAGACAGGATACCAGACAGCTCCAGCTGTCTCCTAACCTGGCCGATCGTCACAGTCATGCGGGGGGGGGTGGTCATCTCAGTGGAGGTTGGAGTTGGGGGGTTTCAATCAGGGGTGCTCAGCAAGGGGGGGTGGGGGCAAACCAGGAGTTGACTCTGTGTCTGAGGGGGTGCGAAGACTGGTCCAGTGTGGGAAGGCCCAGCTGGCAGTCTTTGCATGAAGCCTGTAATCTGCTGTGCCCTTTTCAGCTCGTCCTTGTCACCAGACCTGAAGGGTCTCTTCTTCTTATTCAGCAGATTCTTCAAGTCACTTGTGATCCACGGCTTATTATTGGGAAAACAGTGTACAGTCCTGGTTGGGATGGTGGTATCCTCACAGAAGTTGATGTAGTCTGTGATGCAGTCAGTAATGTCGTGTGTGTGTGTGTGTGTGTGTGTGTGTGTGTGTGTGTGTGTGTGTGTGTGGAATCTCCCTGTCTTGATGACAAGTGTACTAACACACAATATCTTGCTGACAGATCACTGCTCCCATCCCTACTCGTTTCTAAATATCATCTGTGGTGGCATTTATTAGGTAGGGTCTTGTGTTATTTAGCCTCTGACACACAATCAGCCCTGACCTTTATATGCTGGACAACAGATGCATAATGCACAGTCGCATTGCTCCAGCCTTCAACACTCTCCATCCTTGTATTAGGTTAACTGCAGATCCTCAAATTGTGTTAAAAAGTCATATTTTTAATTATGAAAGGCCTTACATTTTGAGATAATGCCTAGGCTCATGACAAATCACTTCGAACCACAGGATTTAATGTTAGGTATTTAAATAAAAAAATCAGTTGCTCTTTTGTCTTGTTCAAGTCCATTTTTTCTCCTCACGTTTTTCCTGAAGGGGAACAGGATTCATGAATACTGATGATGCATAGCTAAAGGCAGACCCAAGTGTCTTCAGGTAAGAAGTTTAGTCTTATTATATTTGTTTGGCTAGAATTTGAACGGTACTGCCCGTCACTATTTTTAGCAAGGAGATGCGATGGCCTATATGTGACACATATCAACTGAGAAGAGGAGAAGAGTCGACTTTTTCCACTTTTTCCCCTCTTGACTTTGACTTTTCTGTGTTCAGTCTAAGGGCACAAACATGATCCATACAAGTACGTGAATCCAAATGATAATGCCTGGCCCAGCTGGCACAAACGCGCAACCCCGGTGAATATCCTCAATGTGTGCGCTTACAGTGGAGGTAACAAATGTCAGTCCTCATGGGGGAGATGAAGAGCTCAGATCAGAGTGTTTCCATGACCACAGTAGATACACAAGAATTGCAACTGTACAACAGAAACAACAAGACTTTGACAACAGCACATACTGTACATTACGCTCACATTGGAAAGCCTGACCTAAAAAATATGCTTCTGGTTATTTGGAAAATGGTAAATCTGTAGCATGACCATTTTGTTTTTTTGAAAACATCAAGATTTTAGAAAAAAATTGGCATACTACAGATTTACCATTTTTTAAATAATCAGAAACAAATTGTTTCATATATATTAAAATCGAAAATTACATGTAGAGTTTCCCACCTCAAGTGTGACATTTTTTGTACTGCAAAATTATTATAGCTTATCTTTATTAGCTTTAGGTTGTTAGAATGGCTATGAGCATAAAATTGTACTGTTACTAAATACAGTGAGGTGGTCTGACTCCCACTTTTTTGTCAAAGATATATATCATTCACTGTCGTCTGGTTATTGCTCCAATACATGGTCCTCTGGCCCTCATAATGGCCTGTCGCACTGCAGAAATGCTCATTAATTAGAAGATTTAAGCCTTCTGTGTGTCTTCCAAGCCCCAAGCATTTCTCTTCCCCTTAAAACAATGTACCTCAGTTTCCCAGACTTTGCCTTCCACTCCTTCACTTTCTAGATTAAGGATCGTTATTTTCCACTGTCCTACTACTTTACTAGAGTAGTAAGAAAAGAGTGTCACATAGCCAGATCTGTGAGCTGGGGAGAGAATGCTCATAGAATTTAGAAGGATCTTAAAAAAAAAAAAAAAAATAATAATACTTTTATCACATTCAGTTGAGTTCAGATTCACCCCTTTATTTGTTTTTTATTCATTATTTGTCTCACTTCCTCTTCTCTGATGCTTCCCTGTCTTCTTGGTGGCATTAATTTTTGGCAGGATAGTAGATCAACTTTTTGGTTTTGTCACTGTCACCAGATTCTCTCTTCCTGTCTCAGTGATTGCTATGTTGTGTATGTTTTCTAAACTATTTATCCAGGAAAAGTCTGCTAAAAACACATTTTATACAGTTCCTCTAACTTTTGTGAGCTGCCTTCTGATGTCCGTCATTGAACTCCATTCCCTGTAGCCTTGCACAAGGGCACTTCGGTTTTACAAATAGAGGGGAGATCTTTACTCATTACCATCACGTCTCCCTAGCCTGACTCAGGCTGTGCCATCCTGCTCCAGGCGTTTTTCACGTGCATCACCCTATCATACTCCACGTGCCCTGCTTATTGCCTTTAGCCAACCCCTGACCTCTACCTCCTCTTCCTCCCTGGAGCTTTCTCCTTCACCAACCCATCCCTCCCTCTCTCCCTAGAGATAACAGATCACTCTTCACTATGGAATCTGTCCTTCCTCCTTTTTTCGTCCCATATCTCACCCCTTTCACTACAGACATCATTAATGAGGGTGGAGGGATTGTTGGGGTTGTCCTTTGCCTCTGTAATTCCCCTCCTGTCTGTTGCCACCTGAAAACTTATACACACCATCAAAGGCAATGAAGGTTTATTATCTACCAATTTATTTGTTTACTTATCTTTGCAGCAGTGATAAAGCCAATGAGTGATAGGGGACAATGTAGGACCAATCGGGTGTTTCCTAAGGCTGAGTGAACACACGACGCTTGGCAGAATACAAAGTTGAGTCAGTAAAAAGAGGGAGTGTGCGCGGAGGAGTCAGTCTGTATCGGTTTGTCATTTTCAATGTACCGCCAGGAGACTGATCTATGTTAGTACTACAAGGGCCAACCCCAGCACTGTCACCTCTGCATCCAGTTTGCTCACAGTGGTGTTGTACATTCCCTGAACACACACCCGTAACATCAAGTAATTTTAAGATGACACAGCTCTGCATATGTGGGTGGGTGTAACAGTACACACAATTCACGGTTCGGTATGTACCTTGATTTTAGGCTCAGTTATGTTACGTTTTCGGTAAAACAAAAAAAATGTAGAAAATAACATTTGTCATTTATTTTGAAAAACGTAAACATTCAGCAGTGGGTCATTGGCCATAATTCTTACTGTAAGAGTTGAGGCACTCAAATACTGGCATATTGTCAATAAGAATAAACAAAACAAAAATAAATAACAAATGTTAGTAATGCTCCATCCATCAGCTTTCTCTCTTTAAGACCTGTTGATAATTCCTGAACAACTGCAGCTTGTCTTGTTCCGCTAATTGACACAT
The DNA here is from genome assembly GCA_002120245.1 of Maccullochella peelii. Classification (NCBI taxonomy): domain Eukaryota; kingdom Metazoa; phylum Chordata; class Actinopteri; order Centrarchiformes; family Percichthyidae; genus Maccullochella; species Maccullochella peelii. Next base: position 8,396 of record LKNJ01005490.1, read on the forward strand.
TCAGGTGATGCCATCATAAATGACATATTTGAAGTGTATCCACAGACATATCCAACTTCAGTTGAACAATGTCAGCATACAGTTCGAGACTAATCGTTGTCCATTTTCACTATAACTAACTGGGAAACCTTAATGCTCCCATACAGTGGATGTAAATCTGGTCCCTCATTTGTGTTTGCCATTCGGAGGCAGCAACCCTACATGAGCTTGACTAACCTGGCTAACCAACTAAGCTGACTAGCATGCTACAGCTGAAAGACAACTGGTACACTGCCAAAACTTTCCGGGTAAAACTCGCACTGTAGAATTTCTTTTTCATTCGTGTAAGTAGTAGACATAAATAGACTATTTTGACAGTAACTGTTTGGGTCATAGGGCATACTGAACCAAGAAAGTCAGATACGGAACCGGACATCCTGTACCGAACTGTTCGAGACGAATACACGTACAAACAAGCTTTAGCAAAGGAACCTACTGTTGAGTATACAGTACATGCAAGTGTAAAGCAAGGTGTTTTTGAAAAAGAGCAAATGAGCTCACCCTGCTCAAGTACACACACACACCTGCATATGTGCACATATGCTGACTCTCTTTCAAACTCATGCACATTCACACACAGGGTTACTCACACATGCACACAGGAAGCAGGAACTGGGGACGTCACATTTGCGGGATACTTTGGAAGATGCATGAGGGGTCTGTTCTCCACGCTCCTACCTGGAGATACGACCCCTACCCTGGCTGGGGGGAAGGGGGGGGGGCAGATGGTAACGTTGCCTACCTCAGCAGTATGCAAACATTAAGTGGGACACCGACACAAGGAAAAGTAATGGTGTCATTTGTTATCGGGGATCATTGCGAGAGAGGGAGGTGTAAGGGAATGAGCGCTGTTCCGTTTTCTCTGAAAACCAAGAATATCCTTAAACCACCTCGTATGAAGCAGCCACAATATGTCTGCTTATTTTTTGTCTTTTGCCTCTGTAAGTCACCTGTGTCAGACAGATTTTTTTTAATCTGTTACCTAGTCCTTCTACTCACTTAACTAGATATATGAGGTACATCATTGGAGTCAGGATTTTATAGATAGATAGATAGATAGATAGATAGATAGATACAGGGATGTACAGACAGTGAAAAAGAAAAAAAGTGCAAACATTTCAGTCCATGATGGACTTTCCTTATTATGCATGCCTCATTTTGCACGCATAATGAGTGGGTTATTCTGCAGGTGCACCTAGTCAATGATCTAGGGCATGATTAAACACACATGAAGCCAATTGCCAGCAGGTCAAGTTGTTACAAACACATCAGAAGAATGTAGTTCCATATGAATTTGGAATTCTTAGAGCATTTGTAGAGCATTCAGTCTCCATAGCATGTTTAGACCACGTAAATGCTAAAGGGCTCAGCTTGCTCTGCTCAGCATGGTCCCCTCCCACAATCTCTTCCACAACAATTAATACAGTCTACATACTGACATGAGTCGCGCTCTTGTCCTTGTGGGAGTTTTGGTTCTGCAACACTGTAGTGGGAGCAGTGGACGAATCACCAAGCCCACAAGAAGGCAGCTGTTAAAGCGCTAACGCCGTGTGTTTGTCTCTTTTACAGTCGCTGCATGTATTGTTATACACTAGCGTCCTCATTCTTCCCATCAAATACGTTGACCATCTCATTGTCAGTTTTGTTTTGGAAGGAGGCTGAAGAAAAGTGATTAGATTGGGGGTACCATAGACAAATATGCCACTTATTAACAAGGAGCTGCTCGCAGTTAGCACAGCTGCAGACCATGATGTTTCAAATTTCAAAAAGCAGATGCCAGGGTCCACGTCCATGAGATTTGTAAGTGTGTACACGAGCTAGCAAAGCATGGCACAAGAACCATGCAGATGGTTTAAACCAATGAATCTGAAAATAAATCTGTCTCGGCATTTTGGTCTTCCATCCATGCAAAACCAGCATTTTTCAAACTAAAAGGAAAGGTTTTTAAAAACGTGAAAACTCTGACATTATCCCACCCATGTACACATTTAAACAGAAAGGACAGAGGTTAAGGGTATCCATGTGCATGGAGTAAGGGTTTATCGTCTTGCTCAGGACTAACAGACAGAGAGAGGCTATTTTTGGAGATCTTCCATTCACACTTCTCACTGCTGGTGTTTGCAACGTCTCCAATGCTGAGCACATGGGCCTCTGTCACAACCAACTTCACTAATGTCTGACACTGATATATGAAAACCTAATAAAAAAAAAAAAATCTATTGCAATGTCTGTCCCCAGGCCTTCTTCTCTCATTGATGAAATCTAATTCAAGGAGGTCCTAAGGTGTTTGAGGACAAGATTCCCATTTAATCGATACAAGTTGTGCCTTCTGACACCATAAAGAAAACTGTGCCATAAAACTCTGATGACACTGAAGTCATTTTCTTTGCACAGTCAATTAGGCTGGGGAGTCCCCCCTCCAAAAGGTCGAACCTCACAAGGTCCTTCCAGGACATTTGTTTGGAAATCCAATCATTGAAATAATTAGTGGAATTTACTGGCTGTTGTGAAGGCAGGGGCACAGTGGATTTAATTTCAGGGAGCCATTTAAATCAAATATAAACATCAAAATCAATATAGACTTTTTAGCCAGATTGCAGCTCCTTGACAAGTTTGTGCCACCAGCAGAACAGATGTTCATCAGTAAATAAACAATAATATAATTATGCATATTAATACTGATGGTGCATAGGCCAGGTCAGCCCACTGTTTTATTGTACAATATATTATGAAGAACAGGTTTTTGCATCACATTAAAACACTGCTGTTCCATTGGTTTCAGTGATAGCACTAACATGGTGAGGGTCACACAGCATGATGTGTGTGGAGCAGGTGTTGGTGCATCTGTCCAACAAAGCACACACACGTCCCTTGACATGTGTACTGATATCAACATAAAACACATGAACTGACACATAGCTTCTACCACTGACATACATAGGTATACACACTTCCTTCCTGACTGCTGCACATACATACACTGTCTGATGGCTGTCATTGCAGCAGTATTCACACGTCATTTGCCATGATCCCATTCGCAGTCTCCACCCAGAGGGCAATTGACAAGCCAGCAAGGCAGTAACTGATGTGTCCATTGTGTTTGTGTAAATCAACCCCCAGAGCTAATTAAATATGGCTGCCTGGTCCATTGTGTAGGGGAATGGTAGCGTAGTAGTAGAAACTGCCTGCTGACGACTGCCAGAGAGACACAAAGACAGAGAGAGACAGAGATTTGCTTATTTATGCAAAATCCTGTCCCTGACCAAGTCCCATTTGCCAAATGTAATGTACACCTTGATGCCAGAGCAGAAGGAACACTGGAAAATGACTTAGGAATATTGGATAGCACTTTACAAGATGCAGTTGGTGTTCAAAATCATGTTCAGGCATACATTTCATCTTGCAGAGGATACATGAATTAAGCATTTACCACCTACACAGAGTGAATTTTGTTTTAAAAAAAATAAATAAATAAATAAAAAGGACAAGAAGCCTACATCATGTCTTCTGACTTGCAAGCACACTTCAAAAATGACTTGATTTATGGCATCAGTAGACCTCAACAAAAGTGCTTGTCTGATATTCTAACAACACCTGGAACCCCCTTCCCCCACACATCTCTAATGTTGGACTTGGGAGGGGCTGCGTCAGACAATTTCTGTAACTTTCCAGAACCGACAATCCAACAAGCATGCTCACTTCATGTAGTGATTGGCCAGGTGTGCGGAAATTATAAAGCAGGCTCTCTCTCAAACTCTCGTTTTTCATTCTTTAGACCACTTTTTCTGTCAGTTTTCATGTGCACAACCTAATGCAACACTATGAATGCCTTCCAGTAGAGACAGTCTGAAAGTGTCTCTCCCCTCTCTATGAAACAGCAATAAACACTTTTGCCTTCAGAGTGTCAGGGCGTGTGTAGAAGCAGCAGGAGAAGGACCCAAACGCAGACAGTCACGGGAGATGAAACAGTTAACTGATTTATTTAACTCACTTGTAGGTGCAGGCAGGCAGGCAGGCAAGCAAGCTAGCAAACAGGTCAGTCCAGATACGGGAAACCACAAAAGCACAAGAAAAAGTCCAACATAGGAACACGGACACATCCAACACATGACAATGAACTGACAAAGCACAAAGGAAAAGGACAGGCATAAATAGGGAAAGGCTAACGAGGGAAATCAAACACAGGTGAGTAACGGGGAACAGGTGAAGACACTCAAGGCAGAGACACGAGGGCAGGAACACAGTGGAAACAGGAGACATGACTTCAAAATAAAACCAGACACTAAACACAGACATAAACAAGACAAGACAAAGTCCATTGATCCTGACACAGAGATGGTTGGACGGCACGTCATACGAACTAGTTCTTTTTGAGTATACCCTCACCTCCCCAACTTCCATCTGTGAATGGGCACCTGTCCTTTCGGTGTTACACTTGTAACTATGTAACTATGTATAATGAGCTTTTAGGATGGATCATTAACTGTAGTATATCCTTATGCTGTTGGGACTAACCAAGAGATACGTCTAAAGACTATTTTGGAAATTTGGTGCCTTGTGTTGTTTATAAAAAAAAGGATAACAGCTTAGAGACTATTTCTACATTATAGCCGTTGAGACTCAGATATCACAGTTATATTTTCTGCACAGAAGAATCAGGGCACGTCTTTGGCAGTGTAAATGACAAGACCAGAAATGTAAACTGAAGGGGCTGTAGAGGAGAAAGCTTTACTCTCACTCTGGGGAAACTTGCTGAGCTTTTATTCTGTTTCCAACAAATCCCAGCTGCAAGCTCATTCTGTTGAGGGCATTCCCACTCCGCTGTTAGCCCCTGAACAACCACAGAAGCAGGTGAGCAATACATGTTAAGTTCAAGGGCTCCGAGGAGGCAATCAAAAGTCTGTCTGAGGGCATGTTCACACCAAGTTGAGTGTGAGGGAGTTTGATGTGTGGTGTTTGAAGTTATACAGAAAAAAAGCCCTGCTGCAAAATAGTCAACCGCAACCGTGTCTGTTAATGTGGAATTGTATCTAAACCAAATGCAGGAGGAGACCCCAAAACACAATATTTTATGGGTTCAATGGTAAAAGGATGGTCCAAAAACTCAGTATACCAAAACTGACTAAAGGCAAACCACAGGCTGGACTAATGATCTGATTTTCACGTTTGTGTCTTTCAGTGTAGAGTTGCATTCTGCTTTGCGCATATGTTTTTTCTTATTAACAGCAATTTATATGTGTCTTAGTGTGTCCACACTAACAGCGTTCTCACAAAATCATCAGAATTCTGTTTACAGGATGTGCAAACGTGAACCTAAACAAATATAAAATTTAAACTTTTCTGCTATAGTTTGGAATTAAGGAAACACCTAAACTCAATGTCCTGACACAACTAATAGAGGATTCAAACCATCCATGTTTAACTTCTTCGTCAGGCCCACTTGATGACAAATACACATATAGTTACAAGTTTTTTATTCAAACTGGAAAGGAGAAAGTTGCACTGTATAATGGCAAAACATGTGACACAAATACACACATAAACACCTCAATGTCTCCTTGCAGAGCAGCAGATATAGGTATTGTTTGAAGGACCTCTTGTCCACGTTCTCCTGCTCATTTCAAGGTTGATTCAACTGTCATTGATGCTGGTGCTGATTTAGTCACCTCGGCTCCTGCACTTTATTCTAATTTTGTAATCGTTATGATAGCTAATAAGTCTGCTCTCTGTATCTGCTCTGTGGACTAGTGATGACTGGGAAGCATGTGAGCATGGTGGAAATGGAGAGCAAGAAGCCACCATAATCTCTGTGATTAAAGATGAATTTATCACGCTCAGTTACCTGTATGAGAGCAAAAGAGCTGCCGTTGCCTCGGGTATGGTGGAGAGAAAGGAAGAGAGAGATAGAAGGAAGGAGGGAGAGAGGAGAAGTGCATAATTCAAATGATAAATTATGCCTGTCAGCCAATTATGACTGAATAGGGTAGAAGGAAAGATAGGGAGCCAGTTCATTGTTACATGGGATAGGATGCACATGCAGAGAGAAACTATGGAGTGTTGTTGATGAATATAGTTTAAATATAATCTAAACTTCATTTTGATACATATTTTTTGTTGTGTTAAGTTACCTGTACTGTACATTGATAAGCTCCCATCCTGTGAACACACATTGGTCAACACCTATAGACAGTTTCTAGCTACTTTTATGGAATTATTCTTTCTATACAGCCTTTATTCCTACAAATGTCTCCTGACCTCAGACAGTTAACTGGTATTTATCTGTTCTGCTCCTTACCTTCATCACTGCCGAATGATGTTGTTTGGGTATTTAAGGCATGATGTAAACACAGTTGATTTTAGATCATGCAGTGTGTCCACTGCATCAGTACTAGCCTCTGCCTGAAACTTGAAGGAGACTGCCTGCAGTCATGTGTGATCTGAAATAACTCCATCATGTCTATAGTTGGAGATGTTCTGGATGGCAATGTGAGAATTGAGCTTCATTTTATCATCTAAATATGGCTTTGTTAACAGAATAAACAGGCAGGAATGGGGAAAGAAAATACGAAAATGGCGAGGAGCTCAAAGCCTTACGGTGCAGCGTCTAACATAAACAGCACACAGGCAGTATTTGGTTCTTATAAACACAAAGCGTCACTGGAGCAGCAGGGTCAAACATCAGCTTTGACTTGGTTTTTTTTGTATGTTGAGTGATCCTTGGTCAAGGTCTTTTCTGTATTTCAGTATTACTACAAAGGCAACAAGGGCTAACTTAACCTCATCCATCAAAGCAGCCTCCCTGTGTTGGCATATAGGTCTGCATTGCTGCTGTGTCAAAGTGAAAGACCCATATTGTTGTATACCCAGGTTGTATAGCAGCTCTCTTGAATCAGCCCAATTCTGAAAGTTGTAAATCTAATTAGCAGCAGTATTGTGCTTACAATATATTATGTAGCTTATCTTGGTTTCAGTAGCAAAGAAGACCTTTGTCTGCTATTTTAGTGTTGATTCACCAAATAAGGACAGAAATGGATGTTAATCAGAAGAGAGAACACATATATAACATTTTGTGCATGTGTGTGTGTGTGTGTGTGTGTGTGTGTGTGTGTGTGTGTGTGTGTGTGTGTGCGCTTGCATTTGTAGTATGTGTGTCTGTAACAGCTCCAAGCTAGGAGCTCTTTGGTCCCCGTTCATGCAGCGCCAGCAGTGTGTTACCAGGGCTCAGGACCAGGACAGGTCAGAGTGTCACACACACACACACACACACACACATAAACATACACGCACAGCTCTGCCTGAAACAATTTTGGTTTGGTAATGAGACTAGTCTGAATCATCAAGTAATATTTCCAGGTCAATGCAATTTTTTTTTTCCTTTTTGGCTGCTTTGTCCAAAAAACTTAAAGCACGTGCATCTTTGAAAAGCCTAAAATGAATAGAGAAGTAGCAACCACTTCTCTATTCATTTTAGGCATTTCACATGCACGTTTGAGTGTCAGAAACAGAGCGTTTTACCGCATGACTCACACTTATGTATACACACAAATATGAACACACACCTACACACACACAAACTAGGTCAGCAGAAGCCAGCATCATTAGGTGTGAATCATAACCTACGGTCATAGAGAGAGGAGCAAACCATCAGAACAAATCATTATGAAGCATGGCTACTGCTAACTGCTGACCAGTGATTGGCTGATATGATGCAGCCAGCCTGTTAGCAAGCTATCACCTGCTCAGTTGCTTTGGATCTCTGTCATTTGCTTCTCCAACAATACTGCTGATTGTGGTGATGATCTAAGTGAGGACAGTTATTACTGTGGTCAAATCTATAAGATTTTTCATTGAGAATGTTATATTTTGAGGGAAAAACTCCCCCCAGGGATGAGTTTGTCCTCACAGCATTATTTTAAGAACAGTCTTCAACACTTCAGAGTTGGTCTGAAGGGCCCCCTAGGCCTGTGGAGCTTACTCAGTTCACAAAGGAGCAGGTGGTATTTAATAATTTAAGAAATCATTATCCAATACTTTTAAATTCCCTGTAGGTAAATCCTCTTTTCACTTACTCCAATAAAGGAGGTCAGAGGTAACTCTCAGCTACAGAGGAGTACCACAGGAGGTGGCAGGAATTCACTGTCGTGCTCAAAGACACTTTGAGAGGGTTGCTGATATGCAGCTTGAACTCGGGAAGATAACAGATGATGTTTTTAACCACAGATTAAGTCAAGCAGTTTTGATGTCATTGATGACCCGTTCTTGTTCATAATTAATCACTTTCATTGATGCTGCTTGAATGATAGTGAAGACTGTTAAATCCAAATGAGAAATCAACATGAAAAACAAGAAAGAGATAGTCATATATAAACTGTGGTCTAGAAATTTGACATTTTCTAAATTGCTTAGAGAACTGAATTGAATTGAAGAAAGTGACTTACAGACCCAAAAAGCTGTAGAAGCAGAATCCTGGTTTATGGCATAAAACACACACTCTTACACACACACTAATCCACCAGTATGTTCAGTAATGAGAAGTGAACAGAAGGGGATGAGAGGATGGAAAGGGAGAAAGAGGGATGTTAAGAGTTTTCATGGGCTGGCTGGAGGGATGGAGCTTTTTACATAGCAATTAGTACAGACACAGGCTGAGATTTAAAGAAAGGGAGAGGGGATGGAGAAAAATACCAGAAAGTGAATTTAAAGAAACATTTTATTAAATAACGTTATTTAAAATGGGCACAGACAAGTTTTCTTTATTATATTTGGTGCTGACTTTTAGTGGCTCATGAGCCTGCTAAATATTCTCTTCTGCTTCCATTTATTACAACCAAATGACTATTGCCTCTGCTGGAAACACACCACTTCATGTGCAACAGTATATACACTAGATTTTCTAGGGAAATATCTAAAACTAAGTGTTTTATTAGTGATGTTTTGTATTCTTGTTGATATTGTTGTATCCAGCACCCATCCCACCTAGGTCTAGTGGATGTGCACTCAACTGTTCAACCAATAGTAAATAAAATGCCATAGTTTAATGGGCTTGTTTTAGCTTGAATCGATACTGTGCAGTTTAAATCGCCTAAAAAAGAAGCTAAGGGACCTGGTCTTTCTCATAGAAAATAAAAAACAGGAACAGATAGAAAAAGAAAATGAGGGACAGACAAAGATTGGGAAGAAGTAGAAGAAGGAAACAGGGAAAGAAACATAGATACAGTATGTATGGTTGATTTAGTACACAAAGAACAAAGAACTGTAAAAATGGTTTTTAGATAGGGAGAGAGAGATGGAGAGTGACAAAAGAAAAAGGGAAAAATAAAGGAATTCATGTTGGAGAGATTGGACAGAAGAAAAAGAGAGATGCAGAGGGAAGAGAGACCAGGAAGACAGAAAAGAGCAACAGAGAGAGAGAGAGAGAGAGAGAGATCTGGTGTATTGAAAGAGAGAACAAAAGGAAATCCTACATAAAGAGTGAGTTCACTTAGGAGAGAGAGATCCTGCAAAACCAGGGAGGGAGAGGGATCCTGTCTAAAGGAAGAGTGAAAGAGCTTCAACATAGAAGCAGAGAGAGAGGGAGGGAGAGAGAGAGCTAAGAGGAGGGAAGTCTCAGCAGCAGCGGCAGCAGTTTGGCTGAGCGCTCAGTCAGACTGGCTACAGCTGTGGATCTGATATGAGCTCTGTTTCTCTACCAGCCCCAAGAGACTGGCTGAGACACAGATAGAGAGACAGATAATGAAATACGGACCAACAGAAAGAGTGAGAGAAACAAAGGAAGAGCAAGCCCGACTGACATCAGAGTAGCAGGAGAGGACAGAGACTGAGGGGAGGCAGAGGGACGAACCCCAGGAGTCAAAACTCTTTGTCGCTGCCGGAGCATTGGGGGCTGACCAGTGACAGCACGGTCAAGGGGGAGGAGGAGGGCAAGGAAGAGGAGGGTGAGGAGGTGGAGGAGGAAACCAAGAGGCCTCGGGGATACGGTGACGGTGCTTACGGTGCCAACTGTGGTGTTGCCTTCGCCCTTTCCTTGTCTGGGGGAGAGCGGAGGGGGGAGGACGGCCGACGGAGTGGCAGGACTGGGGAGTGTGGATGGCAGGCGGGCACGGGGGGGCAGCTGGGGAGGGACAGGGGATGCCCGGTGGGAGGTGCCTGTGCCCGTGGGCCGGGGATCCTGGGCCGACCAGATGAGCGAGATGTCACTGAGTGGGCGAGACAGCCTCCCCCAGGAGGGGGGGAGGAATGCCAGGGTCCGAAGGGCTGTCCGCATCTCGTCCCTTGTGGCTCAGGAGGTGGGTGAAAGTGCGGTGCCTTTGTGTGTGTGTATTTGAATGTGAATGTATGTGTATTTGGTTCAGGGGCAGATTACACAATCAGAAAATGAAAGTGTGATGGAGGCCTTAGAATGTGATAAGTAGGAGATGATTGTGTGTGTCTATGTGCGTGTGACAGGGTAAGCAATCAGTGAAAAACATGTGCTGTGTATAACAGATGTGTGTATGAATTTGCTTTCCTCAGTGGTCTGAGCTCTGGTACATGTGACCCTTGACCTAATCACTGTTGGTTGCCTGTAATGTAGATGTAGTCTAGGAATGGAGGCTGAATTTTTTGTGAACATCAGCTACGATTCCTGTATTCAAATATATTCTGCCCATCCTAAGTCCTTTTGCGTGTATGCAACACTGACATTACATTATTTCTTAGTACAGTCATTTTCACAATAACTTATGAACACTAGAGCTGCAAAAATGCCCATCACAATTTCCTAAAGCCCAAGATGACGATATTAAATTGCTTGTTTTGTCTGACCAACATACCAAAATCTAAAGATATATAGTTTACTATCACATATAACAAAGAAAAGACAAATCTGCACAATTTAGAAGATGGAACTGGGGAATGTGACTTTAACAATTAATCGATTATTTACCATCTTGCCCATTATGTGGTGAGAAAAATGTGTTCTAGCTAGATCATTCCCTTTAGTGTTCAATGCTAACACTTCAACGTTAACTTTATTTAGTAATTATATGCTACTAGCATCTCAAAAGTGAGAAACTGACAACTTGGCACAGTTGAATCTAAATGGTAAGTGGTCATAAATCATAGGTACTGAAGTCTGGGAGTGTACAGAGGAGATTAGAAATATGTCTACATGGTCTAAAATACAACATAAAAATTAACCGTTGGTGAATATGTACTTTTGAACTGGATCACCTACTCTCTTATGGACCGACGTAAATAAATGATACCTTCCATGGAGTTCAATATATAAAATAATAATTCATTAATTTACCTACTAATTAAAATGTAATGGGTAAAGTAATAAAATGCTGTAAAATAGAAAACCATTAACCTGCCTGTTTGGCATCACCTGACTCAAAACCTACTTACTAATTTTAACAATATGCGCATTCTAAAAAAAGAGAATTGTGTAACATTTCAGTGGTTACTGTAATGGGACCGTCTCCTGTGTATATGTATGTGTGTGTTTGTGTGTGGTAACTCTGGTCCCTTGGTGAGCAGTGTTTCCATATGTTTGGCCCCGTGTCCAATGTCGTCTCTGGAGAGAGTCAAGACATCCGCACCAAAGCATCTGGGAACATTGGGTCCAAGAGTTCACTGAACCCAGCTCTCCTCCTCTACACTGTTCCCAGCAGGACTGTAGCCACTCTCCAAAAGACGCTCAAGGATAAAGGAATTTTTATCTTTTTATCAACTTTTCAACGCTCTCGCGTCAGCCTGTCATGCCCACCGTTCCGTAAACACCAGCTCTCTTCAGGGTGACATCATCATGCACACCCCAGCAACATGCCATGACGTCAATGCACCTGTTGAAGGGACAGTTCACCAACATCCTCCAACGCTAAGACAGCAGAAAAGCCAGCAACAAAAGCAAAGATAGGGATCATCAGCCAGAGAAAAAAATTAAAATAAAATAAAAACCCCATCACTTCAGTAACCACCTCTCACCAATATCTAACACTATTACTTACTTTAGATGGAGCACCCAACATCGGAATTCCGGGTCCCTCCACCTCCCATCAGGTTTTTCAACACCAGCAGCCTACATCCAGGGCAAATATCACCGGGACGTCAGTGCCCCTTGCCATTGAGCTCCAGCAATCATATCAGCCACCCTTAGCAGTCGAACCTGGCACCAGGATGCTAGCGCCCCCTGCCACCCACTTCCAGCAACCGTAGCACCTCGTTCTAGCCGGGGCTCCTGGCAATGGGGCGCCAGGGGCCCCAGCTGTTCACTTTCAACAACCACAGCAGCTGGTTTCAGTTGGGGCCCTGCTCCATTCCCACCCATGTTGAGTCACATTAAGCTAAACACCACCACCAGCACCCATACCTCCAAAGCAGGCATGGTCAGCCCCATCCGTCGTCTTCCCCGCAACCAATGGCATAGATAAAAAGGCAGGCCCATCATGCACCAAGGAGGTCAAGCTATATGCAATAACTTTAACGATGCCAGATGCACCATATCCCAGTTCCGCTTCCTCCATGTCTGCTCCTTCTGCGGTGGAGGCCACAGCTGCCCTGATTGCCCTCACAACCCTACTTCACAAAGCTAGGTACTCCATCTCTTGGATGATTTCTTCATCGTTTCTCCTGCCTCACCACCCGCTTCTGGTCTGGTCACTCTGGAGATGGTAGAACCCCGAGGTTGGAAGAAACCAGAGAAAACAGAGGATCCCTCCACATCCCTCAAGTTCTTTGGATTTACTCTTGACATCCCTGTGTTTGGTCATTTGGAAAAAAACAAAAATGGAATAGAACATTTTCCTTTAAGGTCTTTCTTCATAATATAAGTTCAAATATGCTTTTAAATTTTTATTTGAAAAATTGCCACTGGCAACCCTGACTGTCTACCTATCAAAGAGGTCCTTAGCCTGCAGTGAAACTGCCTGTGGTAAACACAAACTGAATAGGTACAAAGTCTTTCCTCATGTCTTAAAAGTAAAGTGATAATTTAACTTTTATGTTTTCAACATATAAACATCTCCATGTGACACAAATGTTTTGAAAATTAACAATCATTAGTTAATTCATTAAGTTGTAGTGACTGAGGAATAATACAAGGTACAAAAATGTGATGCCATAATGAGCTTCACATGGGGCACCAAAAGTATGTGGTGTAAATGCCTTAAGGGGCACCAAAAATATGTATCATAAACACATTAATTGGTACAAATATGAAGTAGAAGATTGCACTCAACTTCAGCTATCAGAAATTATCAGTATTTATACTGAGAAACAGAATTTAACTTGCATTAAATTCACCTCGGGGCACCACCCTTAGAAAAGGCAAAATGATAGCCAATTAATTAATTCAGTCTTAATCTGGAGGTGTCATGAGTTCATGAGTGACCGTGATACTTCATACACACAAACCACATAGTCTAATTCTTTATCAATGAAAGGTTTATTGAACTACTAATTACAGACATACAAACAAATGAATAAACGCAATGATGAATGAGCAATGAATAGCAATAGACAATTAATGAATGAATGAGGGCCACCATATACCAGATCAAGCAATGAATGATATCTTGGCAAGATGGATCAACTTGTGGGAACACAGGAGACCACCAAATAGATGAAAACTTTAACATTAATCTGTGAAATTAACTTAATGCACCGTTCAGCATCTGAGAGATTGTTGGTAAACACAAGGGAAATACCTGAAGCCATTCAATGTCTTTCCTATATTGATGGGAGACCCTACTTCTAACCTAAAGCTTCTTAATCACTCTTATTAATCAACCCCCAATCACAGGGAAAAGTAAAGATTCACATGGTGGTTCAGATGGTCAGGTGAAAAGTTGCTCTGGGGGAGGAAGGCAGAGGATGGTCAGTGCCGATTCTCGTGCGGAGCTCCCTGGAGCTCTCGGGCATTCTCTGGTGTGCTCGGTCCCACGTGGCAGCTTAGCCAGAGCTGGTCCCTTTCTCTCTCTCTCTCCCTCTCTCTCTCTTTCTTTCTCTCTCTCTCTCAGGTAGCAGGATGATAACATCTTCACACACCCCCACTTGGCTGGGTGTGATGGAGATACGGTGGCAGCGTTTGCCAGATGTTATTGAATTCAGAGTTCGTGACCATTCTAACTTTGTAGTGTAAGAAACGCATCCATTGAGCAGACAGACTGGAGCAAGTTTCTCTCAGAAGGTTCCTTTCTTTCAAAGTTGACTGGATGAGGAGGAACTAAGAGGTCAGAGGGAATCTTTGAGGGAAGAGAAAAGGGCGATCTTTGGGCCGTCTTGTTTTTATACTTTCTGCATTTAGCCAAACTCTACACCTCCCATCCCTAAATCTCTCCTGTCTTAATTCTTTGCTTTGTTCCATTTTTTTCCTAATGAATTGATAAAGATTCCGCACATTTCAGATTCTCCCATGTTTGAAAGCATGGCCTTGGCTTCTGAAGTAAACACATCTTCTGAATAAACAGGATATCATCCATTCACCACTAACCTGATAGACAATGTTAACACAGGTTCATAGATGGCAAATGGGGGGGTGAGACAGCCCCCGCACACGCACACGCACACAAAAACACACACACACACACACACTCTCTCCGTGTTAATTGTGTTTGGCAGAATTGATATTTCAACTCGCATTTTGTCCTATTACAAGCTATGACTAATTTACTGGTTATATAAATGTATATTCACATTAATCCATATTGTGTTAACTAAGCTTATTATATTTATTTGCACATATTAAACTTTTCACCAGTCAGTCCCTTTGTTCTTTGTTACCTGAGTTCACAGTGCCATCTGTGATAGGTTCCAGATACCATTCTTCATGGGATATTGGCCTTTAAAAGGGGTCAGTGGTAGGTTGGTGCCATGCACAACCTGTGAAAGCAGTTTGCAAATTAATAAATTATAGGTTCATCACCAGTTGGCACTCAACATTCCATTGTCCATCCTCTGTAAGTCCTGCAGGCCTGTTTCTTGACGCAGAGAAAAATCCACTCAGTTCTCTGTGGAGGGAAGTTAAATTCTGCTTACCACCCTACACAGTAGCACCATATGCGTATCGAGAACCTCAGCATTTGAAAAATTATACACTTTATTTCATGTATCTAGGCTTGAGTCATATACCGAATACTTTTTAAATTATATTTTAAAATCACACAAGTGAGCTCACTCAAATTTCCACAGTTTGAAGACAATAATCCATTATTTAAGTAGAGTAAATGTAATAGCTACATAGCCTACTCCAAATATTTTATTAATACTAACCTGTCCAAGAGCAGTAACACAACATCCGTGTCTGCACTCAGTCTCTTGTCTTCTTTCAGCGCTCTCCAACGAGGAAAAGCTACACCAATGGTTATCTGTGTTTGTCCTCACCATCCATCGCTTTCTTTTTTTTGACTGTAATCCTTCCTCTGAAGTGTTCCTTTTTTATTTGGAGCATCAGAAAATTTTCTTGGACACTCCATTTTCCCGCCATACTCCGTCTCTACTGTTGCTCCCCTCAGCTCTGGCAAACCAGAGCCATGTAGAGAAAACTATCTGAAGTCTATGTGAATCATGTGACGATCAAGTATTTTGAACTTCTGTTGACGCGACTCTCTCTATATGGCTCTGGTTTTACTACAGGTGTACTAGTGCGGGAATGTCGCCACACATACCAGATTTAAAAACTCCAGTATACTCTGAAATACAGAGAGATTTACCTGGCAGTCATAGGCTTAATCAGCTTTGTGTGAACTCATCTCACAAGGGCTTGAATGTAATGGACGTTCATTTATATGTAAAAGTCCCAGTAAATATCCCAAGCAGGTTCTAATGTATTTTTGTTGTTTAACTGATTTATATCATGATAGGTTGTCATTGTATTTACACACTACACTCCTCTATTCAAACAGCAACAGTGCCAACCCTGCTGGTGCCTGTTAACTAAAAATATAAAAACACTACTGTAGTTGTTCAGTAGTGTGTGATGTTAGGTTCAAGCTTTACACATTCACAAACATCCAGGTAACAAACATTATGTCACATCAGCAGAAAGTCCGTCGAACAACTATTCTCACCATCTAAAGCTTTGTGTTCAGTCATGGTTGGACAATACTCCATGCTAAGAGGGAACTTGTGTCATTATGTATTAGTGAACTGGGGACTCCTGTCAATCTGTACAGTAAAATGTGGAGTTTTTTTCTGTTGTATGCATCAACAAACAAATTGCATTCTTATATGACTAGACTGAGGATACAAGTACATTTTAAAATTGATGACTGTGAAATCTTGATTGATTGTGAAATCTTGTTAGGGGAGTTTTTTTGGGACTGAAAAACTTTAAATGTAAAAGAGCAACTTTCACACAACGTATTTACTCCCTTCTTGTCCTTCAGAATGCGTCTGGGTCAACATGCTCAA
Source organism: Maccullochella peelii (assembly GCA_002120245.1). Lineage (NCBI taxonomy): Eukaryota > Metazoa > Chordata > Actinopteri > Centrarchiformes > Percichthyidae > Maccullochella > Maccullochella peelii. Next base: position 24,827 of record LKNJ01005490.1, read on the forward strand.
ACATCACTCTTCTTCTGTTTGATTTCTTTGTTTTGTCATGTTTATTTTCCTTTCTCATTCAGACTCTGTTATAATAGTTTATAATGAGTCTATTTCCACTCCAGATATTTCATTATATTTTTATATATATTATATAACTTTTTATAAAAGTTAATATCAAAGTAATAATTTTGGCTCCAACAAAAGGTCTAGTAAAAGTCTGATGTTAGATGTGTTTTGAGTGATTAATTGAAAAGTAATGATCTTAGTGCTGACCCTTTTATTTATCCTGATTGTATTTCTTTTTAAGATTTTAAAATACTTTTTATTCCCCTGCCTTCTTGGCAGCTCTTCATGTTAATACAGTGTGAAACTTAAAACTAGTTAAGACATCCACTTAAGTTGAACTTTTTTATTTCTTTTTTACAAAAAGATAAAAAATAATATTTAAGGTGACTGGTTCCTTTAATATGTATCCTGTTATATAGCCCCCCCAGTAGTCTGAAAGCCTACCTGGGACTGCAAGCCATTCACACTGTGGAGGAGTGTGAAAAAACAACGTGTGTTAGTTAGTATAGTAGTCTTTAAAATCCATGCTCCAGCCTGCAGAGGCATTGTGAGTATGAACACTCACACAGGTCCCCTCTTGGCTAAAATGAAAAAAAGAGGGTTTTAGACATGATTTTAGCATGATTTAAAGCATGACTAATAGCGGACCTCCAAAATGTCCCCTGTTGGCTCGTCAGTCCACTGTTGGATAGGTACGTAAGTTCACACACACACACACACACACCCCACCCACCTCTGGAACGCCTTGGTTGGTGGATGAAGTATTGCTGTTGCCCACGAGCGAGTCCCAGTTTTCTCTTTCTTTTCTGTTTGTCTTGTTCTGTCTGTCAATCTCAGGGCTCTGGTATACTCAATTTGAAATTGAATTTGGCGTGTTCTCAAAGGCTGTTAAATTCAGTGCCGGGTGTAAATGCCAGTGTATTGACAGCGACTGAAGGTGTGTTCATCCGTGCCTGAGGGTAGAGTTTTCAAGTCATGGGGAAAGAAATGATGCCAGAAATAATCTGGACAGCATTAATGTTAATAAGCTGATAATACAAGAAGAAAAAAATGGCCCTTGTATCATTTTTACATCAACAAAAAAGCTAAACCAAACAAGGAGACAGAATAGAAAGATTCTTCATCCATCCGTCTTCCCATCCATTCATCAATCTATCCATCCATCTAATTAGTACACATATTCACATATTTTATGTATGGGCCATGATTTAGGCCCAACACATGATATTTGCAAGTTTCTGTACATGCTAAACTTGATTAGCATTTAATTTTACTTAATCTAGGCTATACCAAAAGACGATAAGTACAATTAGCAACCAGCTTTTTGGTTATTATTCTTTAGTGGGTTAGTGCATGTACAGTGTAGGTCCAGCCATGATAAATAAGGCATGATAATTGGGGTATTGTGAATGAAACTGAAGCTGTACATTGAAAAACAACACCATTACCAGTCTTGGTGATCTATCTTATGCATTCAAGGAGCTGACTCATAGGCTGGAGGATGGAGAATTCATCTCAGTGTCACAATCATTCCTTCCACCCAATGTAGCAATAATGCAGTATAATCAAAAAGTAAGCTGGAATGTGGCCCGACTTGTTAAAAAAGCACCACTAATTGCATGACATTGTTAAATAATTGAAAGCGATGGTGCTTTGGAGGATAGTGAATGAAAGTGTGTGGAATTTATATTATTATATTAATACAAATTATTTGCATCTTCTTTCTCCCATTGAATGATAGTTATCCATGCCTCATTCCTCTCTCTGTTCATTTGTGTTTAACTATTTCTTTGCCCTTTACTTGTGCTGTGCCTTTGTGTGCTCTTGCATGTGAGTGACCTCCCTTGAGGTTGTTTTTTTTAGCTTACCCCAGGGTACTGCATTCTTGCCCCTCTATCTTTGTTCTCTCCACTGTGTTGTTTATCTCTGGAAAGTGATTGGAGGGTTGTTGTATTCCCTTTTGTTTAGTCTATCGTGCTCCAGGGAGTGTGGGTGATGGGGGAGCAACACTTTGAAGCCTAAGGGAAGCTAAGGACACTTGCTCTCTGGCTTTTGAAAGACACTAGCCAAGTAGGGGGAATTGTCCTCTTTGGAATATTGTTATCTTTTGTATATCATTTTGTGTAATGTTACTTTTTAAAAGTTTAATAAATGTCGATTAGTCAGGCAAGAGAAAAGAGAATTATAAGTGCTCCAAGGAGGATTTGATGGTGTGAATGCATTACCTGGTTGGTTTAATAAAAAGGAAATAGGGAACCAACACTAAGTGAAGTACCCTCTGAAAGTCTACTAGAAGATGTGAATGCAGCACTACAGACAATCCCTACTGCTGATCCTTGAGATGCTTCCATGGAGAAAGCTGGCCTCCAGCCTCCATGGAGAAGGAGGCTGGAGGCCAGCTAACTACAGAAAGGTGTGATGAAGAAAGGGCTGCCTAAGAAGTAGGCCCTGGAGACTGCCAAAGAAAGACTCACAGCCCTGGCCACCTGCCTGAAGAGATACACCAGAGAAGTAGAAGCTAGGAGACTAAACAGAATGTTCTCCACCAAACCATCCAAAGTGTACTCTCAGTGGCAGGGTAATAATAACATGACAGCAGACACACCAAGGCTGGAAACTGAGCAATACTGGAAAAACATATGGGAGAAAGAGGCATCACATAACACCAATGCCTAGCGGATGGCTAGTGGATCTGAGAGCAGATCACAGCAACCTCCCTGAACAGTATCCAGTAACCATCACAGTGGCAGACATCCAAGAAAGAGTCTCAAGTATGAAGAGCTGGACAGCACCAGGCCCTGACATGATCCACACCTACTGGCTAAAGAAGCTGACTGCACTCCATGAATGCCTGGCAGCACAAATGAACCAGCTGCTAATGGATGGGACCCACCCTGAGTGGTTAACTGAAGGCCAGACAGTCCTGATCCTGAAGGATCCCGAGAAAGGAGCAATCCCATCCAACGACCGGCCAATAACCTGCCTCTGCACAACCTGGAAGCTCCTGTCAGGCGTCATAGCGGCTAAGATGACTAGGCACATGGCTCAGTACATGAGTTGGGCCCAGAAAAGAATTGGTAGGAACACCAGAGGTGCAAAGCACCAGCTTCTGGTAGATAGAGCAGACAGTAAGACCAGACACTCCAATCTGTGCACCGCCTGGATTGACTACAAGAAAGCCTACGACTCGATGCCTCACACATGGATTCTGGATTGCTTGGAACTGTACAACATCAACAGGACTCTGTAGCGTGATAAGGAGCCTGATGATGAATAATTCTACATCTTTCATTGAGAAAGAATTCACCTCCACTAAAGTGTGGGACAGCCATGGTCCCTGCCATAAAATAAGTCTCTATTAAGACTCAAGGATGAAGTTTCCCAAATCATCGTGTTATCAATATGACCTCCAGGCCATAAACCATGACCCACCAGGACTCAGGGAGGACATTAAGGGAAAGCTAAGTGNACAGCAGACACACCAAGGCTGGAAACTGAGCAATACTGGAAAAACATATGGGAGAAAGAGGCATCACATAACACCAATGCCTAGCGGATGGCTAGTGGATCTGAGAGCAGATCACAGCAACCTCCCTGAACAGTATCCAGTAACCATCACAGTGGCAGACATCCAAGAAAGAGTCTCAAGTATGAAGAGCTGGACAGCACCAGGCCCTGACATGATCCACACCTACTGGCTAAAGAAGCTGACTGCACTCCATGAATGCCTGGCAGCACAAATGAACCAGCTGCTAATGGATGGGACTCACACTGAGTGGTTAACTGAAGGCCAGACAGTCCTGATCCTGAAGGATCCCCAGAAAGGAGCAATCCCATCCAACTACCGGCCAATAACTTGCTTCTGCTCAACATGGAAGCTCCTGTCATGAGCAGAAAGGAATTGGTAGGAACACCAGAGGTGCAAAGCACCAGCTTCTGGTAGATAGAGCAGTCACTCGAGACTGTAAGACCAGGAACACCAATCTGTGCACCGCCTGGGTTGACGACAAGAAAGCCTAGGACTCAATGCCTCACACATGGATTCTGGATTGCTTGGAACTGTACAACATCAACAGGACTCTAAGAACCTTCATCAAGAACTCAATGGGGCTGTGGAAAATGACCCTAGAGGCTAACTGCAAGCCAATTGCAGTCACCATCAAGTGGGGCATATACCAAGAACATGCTCTGTCCCCGCTGCTGTTCTGCATAGGTCTGAACCCTCTCAGCCAGATCATCACAAAGAGTGGCCACAGATACCGACTGCGGAATGGATCAACCATCAGCCACCTCCTCTACATGAAAGACATCAAGCTGTATGCCAGGAGTGAGCGAGACATGACTCACTGATCCACACCACCAGGATCTACAGCAACCACATTGGAATGTCATTCGGACTAGATAAGTGTGGTCGGATGGTATCCAAGAGAGGGAAGGTAGTCAGAACTGAAGGGATTAGACTACCAGAAGGCCACATAGCAGATGTTGAGGACAGCTACAAGTACCTTGGGATCCTGCAAGCAAATGGGAACCATGAAGAGGCCGCAAGAAGATCAGCCACAGCCAAAAACCTCCACAGAGTAAGGCAAGTCCTGTAAAGTCAGCTGAATGGGAAGAACAAGGTCCGAGCTTCAACACCTACGCCCTGCCCGTCGTCAGATACCCTGCTGGCATAATAAGCTGGCCAAAAGAGGAGATAGAAGCCACCGATATAAAGACAAGGAACACCTCACAATGCATGGAGGATTTCACCCCAAGTCCAGCACCCTGAGACTGTACACTAAGCAAAGGAAGGAGGCCGAGGACTAGTGAGCGTTACAGCCACTATCCAGGATGAAACAACTAAGATCCATGAGTACATCAGGAAGATGGCCCCAAGTGATGAGTTGCTTAGTGAATACCTCAGGCAGCAGAAGCCCGAGGAGGAAAAACAAGAGCAGGTGGAACCATCATGGGAGGACAAACCCCTGCATGGTATGTACCACCGGCAGATAAAAGAAGTGGCTGATATTAACAAATCCTACCAGTGGCTGGAAAATGCTGGACTCAAAGACAGCACAGAGGCACTAATCATGGCAGCACAGGAACAGGCTCTGAGCACAAGATCAATAGAGGCCGGGGTCTACCACACCAGGCAGGACCCCAGGTGCAGACTGTGCAAAAATGCGCCTGAGACAAGCACATAACAGTGGGGTGTAAGATGCTAGCAGGCAGGGCGAACATGGAGCGCCATAACCAAGTGGCTGGCATAGTGTACAGAAACATCTGTGCCAAGTATGAGCTAGAAGTCCCAAGGTCAAAATGGGACACACCTCCGAAGGTGGTTGAGAATGACCAAGCTAAGATCCTGTGGGACTTCCAGATACAGACTGACAAACTGGTGATGGCGAACCAACCGGACATAGTAGTGGTGGACAAACAGCTGAAGAGGGCAGTAGTGATAGATGTAGCAATCCCAAGCGACTGCAACATCAGGAAGAAGGAAAACGAGAAGCTTGAGAAATACCAAGGGCTAAAAGAAGAGCTACAGAAGATGTGGAAAGTGAAGGCAACAGTGGTCCCCATGGTAATCGGAACACTCGGGGCTGTGACCCCCAAACTGGGAGAGTGGCTCCAGCAGATTTCAGGAACAACATCCGAGTCCTCTGTCCAGAAGAGTGCAGTCCTAGGAACAGCTAAGATACTGCGCAGGACCCTCAAGCTCCCAGGCCTCTGGTAGAGGACCCGAGCTTGAAGGAGTAATAGTAATAGTTATATGAACAAAGCAAAAATTAATAGAACTTACATGTCCAACCCTGAAACATTGATAAACATTGCACTATTCTCTACATCAGAATGTCTTTTTCTACAATATAAAAAACTCTGTATTTTACATTCTAAAGATATCCAACCCTTAAAGATAATAAATAAAAACTAAAATAACACAAATTGCACAGTTTTCTGCAACTTAGGAAGTTGTACTGTCAATAACAACGTGCTATCTCTCGTGCTGTGGTTGTGTACAATATCATCTGCAGACAAACAGGTGGAAATATTGCTTCTTCAAACCTTACATGCACTCTACCTGGATTCACTGCTCCCTCTCTGCTCTGCTGTCTGCTTTCGTGTGTGTGTGTGTGTGTGTGTGTGTGTGTGTGTGTGTGTAGGAGCTAAGCTCTGCCATCGGTCACACACGCAGAGAAACTAGTTTTTAGTAAATCATGAAGTGTCAGATGCTGCATGCCCCAACGTGCAGGGAGGTGCAAGGGCCCGTTCATCACTGCTTGCAGCCTTAATTTGGAGTTGTTATTCTGACGGTTTGGTCTGCATAAACTCACTAACTTTTTCTGCCATTTGGTGCTGGGCAAGTAGAGCTTTTTAGCCATACTAGTGGCAATGTCAATGTCCGTTGGTCCACCACTTTGGTCCAGATTTAAATATCCCAACAAGTACTGGAGTGATTACCTTGTAATTGGTACAGATATCTTTGGTGCCCAGGGAATGTATCCTACTGACTTTGGTAATCCCCTAACCTTTCCTGTAGCGCCACCAGGAGGTTGACATTTGTGGTTTTAAGTGAAATTAAATGTGGTTTTAGTGACAACTGTTGGATGTATTGCCATGAATTTTGGTACACACTCATTTTCTCCTCGGGATGAATTGTAATCATTTTCATGACGTCTTTTCATCTAGTGCCATCATCAGATCAAAATGTCAATTTGTCCAATACTTTGGTTTATGACCAAATACTGTGTAATACTGACGTGATAGCAGATTCAGAATGTTTCACATCAGCGGCATCCATCTTGGTTGTTTACAAAAATGCCTCACCAGTGCTCCTCTGTACAGTCATTGTATCAAACCCACCTGCAGATTTGTCTGATTCACAGGCTAAAAGTGAACCATATACAGTAGTAAATTTGGCAGAAAGCCAAAACAGTGAGACAAAAGAAGTTGGGTGATATTTCTCTGTGGGTCTGTCACTTCAGGGGACCCCTATTATCATTACACATTGTCATTTGATTTATTAAAAATATATATATTAATGGAGCGTTATACATGGCGGCACGGTGGTGCAGTGGTTAGCACTGTTGCCTCACAGCAAGAGCCCACCAGTCGGCTGGGGCCTTTCTGTGTGGAGTTTGCATGTTCTCCCCGTGTCCTCCCCGGGTTCTCTCCGGGTACACCGGCTTCCTCCCACCATCCAAAGACATGCAGGTTAGGTTAATTGATTATTCTAAATATCAGTGAATGTTTGTTTGTCTGTCTCTATGTGTCAGCCCTGTGATTGACTGGCGACCAGTCCAGGGTGTACCCCGCCTCTCACCCAATGTCAGCTGGGATAGGCTCCAGCCCCCCCGCGACCCTGTGAGGATAAGCGGTATAGATAATGGATGGATGGAGCTTTATACCTCCCTTATACCTTATATGTTTACACTGACAATAGTCTATGTTGTTGTGCTGCACTATAACAGCTATCTACAAAATGCAAATGAGCAAGGAGGAAGCCAGATAGTTAGTCAACATTTTACATGATTTAATTACCTGGCAGGTAACTCATCTCAAAATGTGTGTGCATTTGTCTTAGTGGGTGTCTCTGGGGTTTAAGGTGGGGGATAAGGTGCGGGTGTGCATGTTTTTGTGTTTCGTTGATGGTGCCAGCTCAATGGTGCAAAGCCTCATATATCTGCTATTTTATGTAGCAGCTCAGCTTGTGTGTGTGTGTAAACTGACAGCAACTGGCTTCTCACAGGCTCATCATCCAAGGCATCCCCCCCAATGGGAGATAGAAGGTGGTGATAGGAACAGGAAAAGGTGCTAAACAACCAAACACACACCCACACACACACACAGAGACTGGCTGGACTGACGCTGCTACCAGTGCTTGCATGTGTTTCTCAAGCTTGCATACACAATGCATAGTACATAGACAGGTTAGTCTATACAGTCTCTCTCTCTATCTTCATTGACTCCCTCACACTTACACACAATAAAACCCACACAGAGAAACACTCTTACACACACATGCAACGAAAGCAGCTGAGACCCTCCCTTAGGATCCAATCAATAGTCAGTCTAGCTGCCTCCCACATTGTACTGATGATGACAACTTGTCCTTGGCAGCTCTCGCTGTCTCTCTCTTTCTCTCTCTCTCTCTCTCTCTGTTACACGCACACAAACACACAGACACACACACACACACACACACACCCAGTTACTTGCTGTAATTGACTCTGACTTGTCAAACATCTCTGCCTCTTTGTCCCGATGAATCCAGCGTCAAACTGGAAATGGGAATGTGGAATGTTTTAATAATAATTACATTACTAGTCACGAGTCCTCCTCTGTCATTATACCATGTAGAGAGAGAGAGAGAGAGAGAGTGGCACTTCACACCTTGTTTCTCATTCTTTTTCGTCCTCACTGCCCATCTCTCCTACCACATTTACACCTGGCATTAAAAATGCAGCCTGAACCCTGATATGTTATCTAGATAATGGTATGGCTCTTGCATCTACTGTATCCCTGCTATTAATTATGTGTTCTCGTTATCTGAAATCTGTCCTCATTGTAATCCAGCATATAGAAATTGCGCATGTAGGCAGGGTTGATCCCAAAGTTAGAAGTGATGATCTGTTGTTTTTAACTTGTGGGCGAATGCTGTCATTTTTTCCCGTTTTGAACAAGCTGTTAAAACATAACATTTACACCTAGCTGACTATAGCCAAGATCATCACAGTGCAAGACTGCCACCAGATGTGGTCTGGTTGATGGGATCACAATCTGATTGTACTGCGTGCTATGTATGTAATGTACTTGAGAATATGTCTTTCTATGTATAAGATATACACAATTATAAACAGCACCTTTTTTCTATCTTTCCTCTAAGAATTGCTAATTTAGTGTGCTTACAACTGCAGACTTTGTTGTAGCGATATTGCCATCTTCCCAGATCTCAGCACAGGTACACTGTTATCATAACCAATAGAAATGATGGCCAAATCCCAAGTTATAATACTCCAGAGGTGTCTCAGATAGCCAATGACCTGCTTGCATAATAATAATACATAATGCTCTTCTGTCTGTGCGTCCCTCCATCTTTTTTTTTTTACCTGGCATCATTAGTGACACAGAGATGATAAAGGGAGAGAAATTATCTACTTCCTCTGCTGCAGCCTGATTCATTCCAACTTGATTGATAGTGTGAGTCTGGAAATGCATTGTGGGAGTCAACATTCTGACTTTGTTCCTCCTCCCTCTCCCTGATCTTCATGTTATCCCTGTAGGTCGGTACCAGGTGTGTGTGTGAGTTATATTGTGAGGTCTTACTCCTGTGGGCAGTCCTCTTGTTTTGATACCTGTTACATAAATGTTAGAAGTCAGACAGCTTGCTGATTATTTAATGAGCTCTGTGTTTTAGAGATTTGTATTGGTGTTTGAGGTCTCTGAAGGATTCAGCTTCTACTTCTGAGTGCTGCTATTGCATCATCTCACGGTCAGCCGTTTGCTCTAGCATGATGCAAGCACTGTGGCTTTTCTCAGTCATCTGAATGATACTGGATTTATGCTTCAGGCCAAATTTCATGTTTCTTGAACCACACTCAAGGACATATTGAAATTGGCTCATCTTTTAGTTTAAGGCACATCATCACATATTTTATAGGAGCATTCCTTGTTCCAGAAATTGTCTCCTTGTCTGCCAGCAGGTCAGTTGTTAACCTGCAATGACCAAAGGGAAGTGACTCCCCTGATATATGGACAGTGCTCTTGGATGAGCTCGGGAGTTCTGGCTAACAGACATCAGTTTCTGCTCCTCTGGGGAGGTTGTTGGCCAAGGTCTCCCGTCACTACTGCAGCCGTTTATCACCCGCAGCGACAGAGCTCACATTTGCTGTTGCAGCTGCCAGTTGTGCCATACCCATTCATCAAAGCAATAAATGCCTCAAAGGGGGGCGGGGCTATCCATCACCGTGAGGTGCCCCATAGGATGATATTGGGGCCCATCAAGCTCCGTTAACATAGACTGTATGAAAGAAGTGGACGTAGCCTCCGGGTCTGAAAGGTGAAGCCAATGCGGAAGTGCCTTTAACTTGCATTCTTTCTAATGGTCAGCAGAAGGCGACTCTGCTGGTTGCAAAAAGAAGTCAGATTGCATAGAAGTTGATGAAAATGACCCTACTTCTCACTTGATTTATTACCTCAGTAAACATTTTCCTAATGAGTTTATGATCTCAATTCCTAGTTTCAAGTCTTCTTCAATACAGCATGATGTTAATTTTGTAAATTATGGTCCCATGTAGAGTAATATAGACGATAAAATAGGGCGTGGCTACCTTGGGATTGACAAGTCGCTACCATGGTGACCTGTCAATCAGGATAGAGGTGTAGAAATGCGCATCCATATGACTGTGTACATTTAAATAGCCGTGAACTTGTTTTTGGGTGTTGTCTGTATGTTCGTCTTAGAACTTTAACCCTTTCACAGTGTGTTTTCAGTTCATGAAAGTTAACTGTAACATTTTGGTTGCCTAAAAATGTTTTGTTCAGCGTTCGGTTGTACTACAAGAAAATCTGCACAAGCAACAATGTATCTGAGTGCTAGCATACAGTTTGAGCAGAAGTAGAGCAAATACAAGTGCAAGCAGGGGCTATTTGAGTGTGAAAGCAGGGTTTTGAGGGATAGTATTACAAAATCTGAATATGAAATCAATAAATCATGCTCTCAAATTGAAAGGCCACGCTCTTGATTAAAGATAGGAAAAAAGCCCCATATATGAGCTGCATAGAGTAGGCAGCTGAGCCAAACACTGCTCATCCACTTTTTGTGTTTTAGCTAAGTTATCAACTGATGGTTACATCACATGATGAGACACAGTGCAATAGCAAGGAAAAAAGCCATCCACCCATGTGCTTAAAACTCCTAACAGAAGATATGTGTCATACCATGACAAAATGTGCATCTCTGACTGACACTTCAACAGCACTACCCTTTCAAGAATACCCTCAACTCACTCCAGCTTTCTTTTAGGGAATATTTATGAGTGAACACACACACGTACACTTTCGCAATGTTCTCTTCCTCCTTATTTGGGCAATTCATCAGAAAAATGTGTGAATTACGTGTGGTGAGTGTTCTTCTTGTCTGTGATAAAGGATGTCCAGTTTCCTCCGAGGCCCTGGAATGTGAATATGAATTTAAATCATGGCTTTCCAGTGTCTTTCTGGATGTGTGTGTGTTTGCTCGTGAATATGCTTACATGCACACCCCCCATATGTGTATGAGAGTTCAAGTGTGTGTGTGTGTGTATGTGTGCATGAGACATTGCTTGGAGGTTGGATGGCGGTTTGTAATTCAATGAACTCCCAGAGAAATATCTCAGTGCCTTCTGTCTCCAACCTCCTCCTCTTCTTCTCTGGCTTACTGTATTCAGCATTCTAGACTAGACTAGTCTAATGTGAAATGTTTTATATTTCATGGACACTTGCTCCAAAAGTGCCTCAGCTGCTGCATGTTTCCAACAAAGTGCTGTTGAGAGCATTGCAGTCTGTCAGAGAGCTCCTTTTTGAACGTGTCCATGCATTTTTCTGACTTTATGACACCAACCATCAGAAGTCTGCCCCGTCTTCCCATAATGATTGGCCAGGTGCACTTGGGCACAACAACTTCTTCTAACACAGTGTTGACTGCTCAACTGTCACCATAAATGGCTTCAAGGAAGTACTCTGCATTTGTATTACTCTCCACCTTTTTCAATTTAAAGTTGCACAGCACACAGCATGAAGGGCTAGTGATAACAGTGAAATCAGTGAAATTGTTGTTTATGCTGACTGAATAACTTTGTGTATTTTAGTTCCTGTATTGTCCACCAACATTAGAGTTCATACCAGAGACAAAAGGTGGATGTTGGTTTAGTATTATGTTGAAAAAAGAAAATTTCTACACAAGATATGGTGTCCAAGGACGTGTATGGTTATGGATGACTTTGATACAAAGTGGTTAGATGACACATTATGAAAACTGTTTTTTCTTTAATTATCTATATAGCTTTTTGTACTGCAATATTTTCCTTCTCCTTTCCGTGCCTGTCTGTTAAGACATAATGCAAGGAAATGTGACAAACAATGTTTTGACATATATTTATATACTTTGCCCGTGTGTGTGTGTGTGTGTGTGTGTGTGTGTGTGTTTCAAGGTAACACATCTTACTCTCTAAATTGAAGTTTTAACATTGTCCATTGTGTGGCTGCAGTCCTCTGAGTAGGAGAAAATCGTGACAGCCACTGTGTGTGTGTGTGTGTGTGTGTGTGTGTGTGTGAGAGGGGGAGTAACAAGTGATTTATTATATGTGAAAGTTCATGTTTATGAGTAAACACAAATATACACATGACATAGTAAAGTTCTTAGTCAAATAAATGGAAAGTGATTTATGTCTCTCATATGGAACACACACACTTACGCACACACAAAGAGAGCAAACAGGCTCAATATCAAATGGAAAATGAAACTTGGTGGTGTGTTCATGTGTGCATGTACATTTTTAGGTGTGTTTACATGCCTGGGTGTCTTGAGTCTACATGCCAGTGCATACATAATGAGTTTGTGAATGTGCATTTCATTAATGTGTGTGTGTGTGTGTCATGCTGATAATTTTAATTGATTTTGATACAGATATTCAAGGGCTGAAGATGCTGCCCCTCTCTTTATGTTTAACACCTCGTGTCTTAAGCCTTCGTTTGAAGCCTCTAACTGAAATTTGTAGTTTCAGTCCCAAATTGGAACAGGATCATTTGGAGCTAAAAAGAATAATTCTCTCTCCAATTTCTCTGTTTAAAGGGTATGCAGTGATGTCACATTTTGACCTGATACCACCCTCTCACCACCACTATGTGGCTTCCAACTCCTCCGGGCGGACCGCATAACAGAGCTATCAGGGCAAACGGGGGAGGTGGAATCTGCTTCTACAACAATTTCATTAACCGCAGGAGTTTTCTTCATTTATTCTGGTCAGTGTTTTCATTCCACCTCAGGCCTGTGTTAATGAGGTGTTATAACACCTGGCTGACCAGATAACTAACACAGAGCACAAACATCCATACACCCTGCTCATTGTTCTTGGGGACTTTAACAAAGCAACCATAAGAAACGAACAGCCTACTGAACAATTCAATTCAATTCAATTCAATTCAGTTTTATTTATATATTGCCATATCATAACAAAGTTATCTCAGGGCACTTTTTCATAAAGAGCAGGTCTAGACCAACTCCTTATGTTGTAGTGGGCTTGACCCTTAAACCGAAAGAGGGGTGCCAGTCAGAGTCATGTCTGACAAATAATAATTAAATAGAAAACAAAAAAGTCAGTCAAACCATACAACAGGTCCAGCAGCCATAAAATAGGCCACACTTCAAAAAATCAACACTGCAACAACACACAAATAAACCACAGCTCAATTCAATTTTCCCCACATGCGTATTTGAACAATCAAGACAGCAATAATAGTGTATGGGGAGTGAGTGCAATTGTGTTCCATTCCAATACACCACAAAATCACCAAGGAGAACAACTCAAAACTCCGCTCCAGGTTTTAACCGCGGATACCCTCAAAATCAAACAAATAAACAAAACAAATCCCAACAATTAATGTCAGCGTCTGCTCACTGTTCACATAACAAGGCTTGATCATGTTACAATACCGGGGTACTCACGGTACCGTCACTTAGTCAGTCATACATCAGATTTGCCAGGTTGGCGGCGTCGGCCGTAGCTCCCCAGGACCAGCAACTTCGGTAGAAAATCCGTCAGGAAATTATAAATCCTCTGGTTGTTCCTCCTTCGGACAGGGACCTTCGAGGCAGTTAATGTTATTACAAGGCTCCACAACGCGGACTTAGCACGCGCCAGGCTACCAGGTAACGCTTTCTTCCATTCACTCCCCTTCCCAGACAAAAACAAACGACATCAGCCTTGACTAACGGCGGTTAATCCAACATTAATAACGACCTTCAACACTTACTTTCAGTAACAGTTCCACCTGGTCGTCGGTCCAAGCAGAGAAATATCTGTCTAAGGCCATCATTCGCCTTGTGGCTTCATCCACAGTACTCCCTCCAATATCTGCCACCACGGCAACCTAAAGGAAAACAAGGTAATCATTAAAGTAGACAACACAGAACAAGGCTCACTGGAAAATTCTTAACTTGTGTCTTATTTCAGAAAATCCAACTTGACATGAAAAGTCCTGTATTGGAGATATTTTAATTTTAATAAACATTTCCGCAAGAACACTGCCACTGCCATTTTGATGATGTTGTTTATACAAAGGAAGTTAGCTAATAATTTGACTAGCAGCATGCTAATAGCAGGCAGCCGGCGACATCAGTATCCATATGCCTGACATTTTTTATTGAACTCAGTCCAAGTGTATGGTGCTCTATAACCTGCTAAATGGTAATATTAGGACATACCACTTCTTTGTGGAAGATGGGGTCTGCCAATTTCTGCTTCATTGCTTAAACATCTGAGACCATCTTCAGGGGGAAAACGGTACCTTCGGGTAGTGCAGAAATGTTGGTTGCGTCACGTTGTGTGAGGAGTGATTGTATCATCCTCCCATGAATCCTCTGCGTCTCCTTGATTTCCTCCAGGAGGGTTAGGAGGCGTGCAAACATGCCCTCTCTAAATGTAGAATTGGCACCTTGCATAAGTCTACAAGGGTTGTCTGGTGTAACACCTGCTGAAGGTGTTGAAGGTGGAGGTGGCTGGACAAAGGGATGGGTGTTGAGCGACCGGGAAGCCTTTGTTTGCAGGTTCCCTGGAACTGGGGGAGGTGAAGGATCATTGGATGGTGGATGATCTTGGCCAGCACCGTCTGATTCTTCGTCAGAGCTTGACAGAATTATTTGCCTTGAAATGCACAAAATTATGTTGTGATATACGTTTCAAATTAGGTCTATATATGTAAGGAAATGTTCCTTACATAAATTCATCAATCATTAATAAGGCAATTAATAATCATTTTCATGAATGTGAATGACTGTTGCTTTTAAAATCTATGTATCCAAAAAATATAGTCTTACCTCCTTTTCGGCTTCCCTTTCCCCATTCCAAAAGCTTTGCTCTGGCATGGGCATAGTTTCCTGTAGGTGAGACATGTACAAATAAAGCTCTGCAACCACACTGGTGCCATACTGAGCATTACCCCTCCCCTAACGCTATATAAAAGCTAGAGAGTTGTGTCGACTGTGTTAGCTCGCTGAATGAAAGTCTGTTGCTGAGCAGCGGCTCTCACTCGTTCTCCGGCTCAGTGTGTGTGTGTGTGTGTGTGTGCGTGTGTACTGTGATACTGTGTTAGCTTGCTGAACGAGTCTGCCGCTGAGCAGCAGCTCGTAGTCGTTCTTCAGCTCACTGGTACAGAAAAGCTACCTAGCAGCGCCTTCAGCAGACACCAATGATATACTATATGCATACAGTATATTATTAACCTTATTAGCATTAACACAATTACTGCTCTGTGTCAGCTCAGTGTCAGCACGGTTCGTGGACCAGCATTCACAACCGGAGCCCACTGCACTGTGTGCTGTGTAAATATTAGCTGCTAGTGCTATTTGAATATATATATATATATATATATATATATATATGTCACACCGGCTCGGACATTGCCGGGGTCAACAAGGGCTGCGTCACATGTGGGGGAACCAGGGCAACCTGATGAGAAGTGGGCTACTGGAACAAGAACAAGACATTCATGGACAAGAGCAGAGAATAAGGAATTGTTGGAATGCTACTACACAAGTAACCCCAGTGACGTGTTATATGCAGAGGATTTGGGACCTATGGATTATTCGAAACCCAACATCTAGACTAACAAAGAAGCGCAGTGTTTCAACATCCACAAGCAGCAACTGTTATCACAACTAGAGATTGAAGAGGTACAACATGAATGCTACGGCAAGGGGGAGCCAGGACAACAGGTCAGGGGGGAGATATCATCATCATTCGAGATTGGGTACCAAGCCCCAATAACAACAAGCCTATACATTGCAGAGAGGTTTAACACAAGAGCAGCTAACCTGAGACTGAAGATCATAACCAAGCTGGACACCTGGAACCTCCATGGCCGATTACCAAGACTAAGTGAAGTACCCCCTGAAAGACTACTAGAAGATGTGAATGCAGCACTACAGACAATCCCTACTGTGACCATCACTGAGACCAACAAGCTGATATAAACCACAGAAACAGTGATCCTTGAGATCAGCAAGGTGAGCAAGAAAAGCCATAAGGAGCAGCATCCTCTATGGAGAAGGAGGTTGGAGGCCAAGATTCAGGCAACATGGAGGGAAGTTGGGGAAGAAAGGGCTGCCTAAGAAATATAACAAGCTGCCCATACCTGAGGCCCTGGAACAAAGACTCACAGCCCTGGCCACCCTCCTGAAAAGAAACAAAAGTAGAAGCTATGAGAATAAACAGAATGTTCTCCACCAAACCATCCAAATTGTCTCAGTGGCAGGGTAATAATAACATGATAGCAGACACACCAAGGCTGGAAACTGAGCAATACTGGAAAAACATATGGGAGAAAGAGGCATCACATAACACCAATGCCCAGTGGCTAGTGGATCTGAGAGCAGACCACAGCAACCTCCCTGAACAGGATCCAGTAACCATCACAGTGGCAGACGTCCAAGAAAGAGTCTCAAGTATGAAGAGCTGGACAGCACCAGGCCCTGACATGATCCACACCTACTGGCTAAAGAAGCTGACTGCGCTCCATGAACACCTGGCAGCATAAATGTACCAGCTGCTAATGGATGGGACCCACCCTGAGTGGTTAACTGAAGGCCAGAAAGTCCTGATCCTGAAGGATCCCCAGAAAGGAGCAATCCCATCCAACTACCGGCCAATAACCTGCCTCTGCACAACATGGAAGCTCCTGTCAGGCATCATAGCNAACAGGACTCTAAGAACCTTCATCAAGAACTCGATGGGGCTGTGGAAAATGACCCTAGAGGCCAACTGCAAACCAATTGCACAAGTCACCATCAAGTGCGGCATATACCAAGGAGATGCTCTGTCCCCGCTGCTGTTCTGCATAGGTCTGACCCCTGTCAGCCAGATCATCACAAAGACTGGCTATGGATACTGGCTGCAGAATGGATCAACCATCAGCCACCTCCTCTACATGGATGACATCAAGCTGTATTCCAGGAGTGAGCGAGACATCCACTCACTGATCCACACCACCAGGATCTACAGCAACGACATTGGAATGTCATTCGGACTAGATAAGTGTGGTCAGATGGTATCCAAGAGAGGGAAGGTAGTCAGAACTGAAGGGATTAGACTACCAGAAGGCCACATAGCAGATGTTGAGAACAGCTACAAATACCTTAGGATCCTGTAAGCAAATGGGAACCAGATGCTGCAAGAAAATCAGCCACAGCCAAATACCTCCATAGAGTAAGGTAAGTCCTGAGAAGTCAGCTGAATGGGAAGATCAAGGTCCAAGCTATCACCTACGCCCTGCTTGTCATCAGATACCCCACTGGCATAATAAGCTGGCCAAAAGAGGAGATAGAAGCCACCAATATAAAGACAAGGAAGCTCCTCACAATGCATGGAGGATTTCACCCCAAGTCCAGCACCCTGAGACTATACACTAAGGCCAAGGACTAGTGAGCGTCAGAGCCACTATCCAGGATGAAACAACTAAGACCCATGAGTACATCAGGAAGATGGCCCCAAGTGATGAGTTGCTTAGTGAATACCTCAGGCAGCAGAAGCCCGAGGAGGAAGAAGAGCAGGTGGAACCATCATGGGAGGACAAACTGAGCTATGTTGGTTTTTTAGTTAGGTTAGCTCCTCTTGCTTCTCAAAAGGTAAGCTAGCTAACACTGTTACGTTAGCTTGCTCTCTCACTAGTTGCGAAAGATACCCCCTAAGATATAAACAAAAGCATAATGGTGGGTGATATCAGAAAACATACCTTAAACATCAGGTGGCAGCTCCTCTGCTGAGTCGGGAAGAAGCTCTTTCTCCAGCGATGTCACAGGGAACGAAGCTGGAGATTGGAGGCTGGAGTTTTTTTTTTTTTTTTTTTCTCTCGTTTGGATACCAAGGCAGGCAGTTGGCATCCACGACGTTGCATTACTGCCACCTGCAGGTGACCCCTGGCCTCAGGGCCACAAGTACACAAATCACTTATGCTCCATATATCACAGAGCTATGTGGTGCAAAAGGAACTTGTAATTTGTGAGCGACAAAACAGCATTTGAGACTCGTAGCGGCAGATTCAAGCAGTTGTAGTTATTGACTTGTGTTTGTGATAGAAATATATCCAAGAAAAAAATATATATTTGAGAAAATATTCTACAGGTGTGCAACTCTCATTGCATGAATTCACATACTGATTAGCAGATGTCCGAATTTGTTCATGACTTCACATTTTTTGATACGTGTGTGTGAATGTGTTTTGCACCATGTTTACTGCAGCAACTGTAGCAAAAGTGTGAGTGGATGAGTTTCTTAATTTGTGATTCGTAGCATAGGATTTGTGCACCTGCAATGAATAATTTGAGAAGAGTAACTGCTGTGTTGTGTTTGTGGGAGAGAAAAAATTCTACGTGTGCTGCTTTGTAAAGCATTTTCTCTGTGACTTGAAATTTACTGGTACACATGTGTGACTATTTTCTACACTACAAATTCCACTGTCACAGGTTCTCAGTTGTTTTGCTCCAATAATACCTTTATAAGTAATGGACAAATTTAAATTTTGACCTGATGATGGCGCTAGATGAAAAGTCCGGGAATCACCAAAGTTCACAAAGACCATGAATGTCTGAACCAAATTTCATGGCAATCCATCCATCAGTTGTTGAAACATTTCAGTCAAAACCATGAATGTCAACCTGCTGTTGGCGCTGCAGGAACCAAAATCCTTAGGATACATCCTCTGGGGACCATGAATACCTGTACTAAAATTCATGGCAATCCATCCAACAGTTGTCGAAGCATTTCACTAAAAACCAAAAAATGTCAAGTCAAGTCAAAGTTTATTATAGCCCAATATCACAACATATGTCTCAAAGGGCTGTACATAAAATAAAACAATAATGAGCATTATTAAGTGAGATAAACTACATATAAAACATTATAAACAAAAGATTTGAAAATAAATAAAAATATATATAAAAAGTGAGGTAGAATTCAACAATACAAAATATCTACATAAAACTCCTGTACACTCATACCTGAATACAGATACATATATGTAATAATATCTAAAACTGAATATAAGCTGGATAAGCGTAGTTCAGTACACAGGGCAGACTAAATGAGGTTGAAGGCTGATGGGTGTGTTTGACATTTACTTTTGAATGAATCGACCGAGCTAGCCTCTGCCTTCTGACAGGCTTCATCCTCTGGGGACAATAAATGTCTGTTCATAATTTTCTGGAAATCCACCCAATAGTTGTTGAGATATTTCAATCTGGACCGAAGTGGTGGGCCGACAATCCAACAAGGTGAAAAGGTCACCCAACTCTGCCTCTTCCTGCTATCTCAACGGGCCGAGCTCTTCCTCTGCAAAGGAAAAATAAGTAGAACCCATAATGTGGGACCCAATCGCAATGTGGGTGGAATAGAGATGGCGAGAATGCTCCTCAATGCCAGGTATAAATACAAAACCCCTGACCAGATGTCATCATCCAGATAACGTAAACAGATACAGATTACACGTTAACGCCAGGCGGAAAATGGGATTCTGGTGTTGGTTTGAGTTTGTGTGACATATCTGATGGCAGCAAGTACAATTGTGGTTGTTGATCAATGACAAAACTTCATACTTGGCAGCAGGTGATGGAATTTGTACCTGGATGGAATCACCCACAAATCACAACATGTGTGACTATGTAACTTGATCATCAAACCACTTTCAAGACAGCTTGAAACAGATTAAAAAACATTTGAACTTGTGAAAAAACAATCTGAATATTCATCCAACTTTATTCAGTTTTTTGGTGATGGTTAACTAAATCCATACACCTCATGCATCTACTGTGTTATTCAGCAATATCTGCAGAAAACATAGAACGTCTATATTTTTGGTATCTCTACAAGGGTTAAGGGATCTGGTGTTGATCCATATTGTTTCCCTGAGTTTTTCATGTTCTAGTTAAAACCTCTGAGTGACTGGAAGGAAACACATGGTTGATGCTGTTTGAATAAATGTTCATATTTTGCTTTGAAGTGTTATTTGTCTGTCATGTACCCAACACGATAAACTAATTTGGACCAATCATTAAACAGAAATGGGACACTCTACTCTGTTGCGGTAAACAGGCAATATTGTATGAGATTCAGGCTGTGAATTTGTTAACGTTTTACTATTAACAATTCAAGACAATATAATTATATGTTTTCCTTCCTCATGTTGCTGGGCGTCAACTTGATGTATCACAAGTGTTTCCTCTCTGATGTTCTCTTCTGCACGGAGCAACAACACTTTACTGATTTGTCTCTGCTTTTCATCAGCCATTGATACCTGAAATCTACCTGGAGCTTCTTGTTTCACTCACTTGAGACATTAGACACTTCTCTCATGTCTGTAACTGTTTCCTGTTTCCTATCTTTAGATGGGCTTGTACTTTGGGTTCATCTTGGTTGGTCTTCCTCTCTGTAGAATAACTTTTTATTGATACATGTTTTTGTTCACAGCACAGTCAGTCTGCTACTTTGGGTCATCGTGGTCCTTGGGTCTGGTTTACTTATCATCTTACTTGTACTTCAACTGGTTGTCATTATGTCGTCCTATTGTTTGGTTGGTTGGTTTTATAATTCCACCTAAATGAGGGGAGTCATTATATCAGTTGCTGTGACAAACTGAAGAAAAAGCTGAGACAGGAGAAAGACATTTATATTTTTACCCATGGAAGCACACTGCAGACCCAGCACAGCTACATTCTCCTACTGCTGGACACTGTATACCTCCATCTGGAGCAGTTGTGGCTAAATGAATAGATACTTACTCACTTAAACTAGGGCTTAAACTAATAATTATTTTCATAAATGATTAGTCTACAGATTTGAACAAGGGAAAACATGCTAGTGGCACGGCTGTAGAGATGGCAGTGTCGGTCTGTCAGTCCACCACTTTGGTCCAGACTGAAATACCTCAACAACTCTTGCGTGGTTTGCCATGAAATTTTAGTCCCGACAGGATTAATACTACTGACTTTGGTGATCCACTGACCTTACCTCTAGCGCCACCATGAGGTGGACATTTGTGGTGGACAAGTGAAATGTCTCGACAACTATGAAATCAGACATTCATGTCCCCCTCAGGATGAACCCTGATGACTTTAGTGACTTTTCCTCCAGCGCCATCATCAGGTTGTCCAATACTTTGTTTTATGACCAAAATTAAACTGCAAAACTAATGACAGTCCCATCAGCCTTAGCTGTACTGTGGTAAGTGCTAAATAGCTAATGTTAGCATGCTGAAATGCTAAACTAAGTGAACATTATATCTGCTTAACATCAGCGTTTTGTTTTCTGAGTAATCATTTACTTGAGAAAATGTAAAAAAAGCAAAAAAACGCAAAAGCATCCATCACAAGTTCCCAGAGCCCAAAGTGACATCTTCAGATTGCTTGTTTGGATTGACCAACGTCATTTTGAAACAGTGTCTCCAGTTTGTCCACCAGAGCTCAGTACATTTTAAATTTAAGGGGATCCTTATCAAAAATTATGTTTATGTTATGTGTTTATGTAAAAAAATGCCATTTCTACAAATATGTTGTTGATTATTTTACTGTCAAACATGGATATCAGTAATGGCCTCAAAAATCCAGTATCAGTCAGATTCTATTTACAGAAATATTAAAGGAAGAAAGAAGAGGGTGAAACCAGCGAATACTTTTCTTTATTAATGATAACGATTAATTGATTATCAAAATTGTTGTTGATTAATGTTTTGTAAATTAATCAGTTAATTGTTTCAGCTGTAATCAAGACTCCCATGGAGATTTTAGGAGAACCAAAGTCAGTAGTTCCAATAGTTCCCTCTCAGCCTCCTCATTTCACAGTTCCAAAAAAGCATAATCTGAGAATAAAGTTCCCCAGGAAAGCTAATGCATCATAATCCAAATGTTTTTTGTAGCCAAGCAACTGCACTGCAGCTGAGACGGTCCAATATTTACTTCTTTATCAGCTGCCAGTGAGGACAATACAGCTGATGAAGAGGCAACTGTTGGACTTTTCTCATTAGACAGACTTTGTGACTGCAGAGCATACGCTGTGGAGGAATCTGACGGATACTTTACCGTTTTCTTTCAGCTGTGAAAAGATTGTCGGCTTAAAAAATTTTGAGGGCTGATATAAAACCACAGGGGCAAACTCACTGAGTGGTTTTCCTACAAACTAAATGCAGCTGCAGCCAACTTGGCAGTTTGTAGGAGTAATGAGATATTGACTGAATTCTGATTTCGAGGTGAAATAATCCTTTAGGCCCCTCACTCAAGGCCTCCTCGACTGACTGGAGCTGACTGGAGAATACAACACTTTCTTTTCCTCTGCAGGTCCATTACTGGTACTTAAATGAGTCATTAACATATCTTAATTGCTTTCTCCTCTTTCCAGGTCATGGGCTACTGGTACTTTGGTTCCACCTGGTGCTCTTTCTACCTGGCTCTGGACGTCCTCTTTTGCACTTCCTCCATCGTCCACCTCTGCGCCATCAGCCTCGACCGCTACTGGTCTGTCACCAAAGCCGTCAGCTACAACCGCAAAAGGACACCCACACGGATTAAAACGATGATCAGCATTGTGTGGCTCATATCCATTGTCATCTCCTCCCCGCCGCTCCTCATGACGCAGAAAGAGGAGGATCTGGATACAGAGGAGGAGAGCGACACACGGAGGCAGGAGTGTCTTCTCAATAACCAGACGTGGTACATCCTCTCCTCCTGCCTCGTGTCCTTCTTCGCCCCGGGGGTCATCATGATACTTGTTTATTGTAAGATCTACCGCGTTGCAAAGCAGCGAGCCTCCACTGTGTTTGTGGCGAAGAACGTGGTGGAGCGGCAGCCGTCGCAATCTGAGACCTGCTTCGAGGGTACTGCCAGGACTTGCCAAAGGAAGGGAGCCAGCTGCGGTGAATCCCAGTATGAGCTGGACAGTCCGCGGCCTGCGAACCGACACAGCTCTTCCAACATAGACAGCAACAGCAGCAGTCACAGAAGAGGAGAGCTGGATGATATTGACTTAGAGGAGAGGAGCTGCGAAGCGGACTTAAAAACATCCTCCTCATTTTCCTTAGCTCTTCGCTTCCACAGGAGAGCCGCCGGAAGCGCGAAAACAGAGGAGGGGAGGGACGCAGAGGGAACAGCAAACAGGTTGAAGCCTCCTCCTCCTCTGCCTTCCTGCGCCTCCATATCCTGGGCATCATCCGACCACTGCTCCCACCACTTCCTCCTCCCCTCTCCAGTGCCTATTCGCAGCAGGCAGATGTCTATGTCCAAAAACAAAGTGGCACAAATGAGGGAGAAGCGCTTCACGTTTGTTCTGGCCGTGGTGATGGGGGTTTTTGTCCTCTGCTGGTTCCCGTTTTTCTTCACTTACAGTCTCCACGCTGTCTGCAGAGAGAACTGCACAATCCCGGATACACTCTTCAACCTGTTTTTCTGGATTGGCTATTGCAACAGCTGCCTGAACCCTATCATATACACCATTTTTAACCGAGACTTCAGGAGGGCCTTCAAGAAGATTTTATTCGAGACTCATAAACGAACATAAGATGTGAATGTATGTGTGTGTGTGTGTGTGTGTGTGTGTGTGTGTGTGAGAGCAAGCAGAGGGCACTCACACACACACACAATCAAACACAAACGTGTGTGCACAGAGTTTTAATCTTGTTTTCCACTGTGCTGTCATACCGACATTAAAGGGCTTGTCATACAGCCGGAGTATTGATTTATTATTCAACTTACTCACTCATTTATTAAATCATCACAGAAGATCACACACTAATGCTGTGATGCAGGTGTTTCAAACTCTGCTTCCTTGATGCAATAGCAGTTCAACATTACAACTTGGGTTTCGCCTGAACTTGAATGTTAATTAGAG
Source organism: Maccullochella peelii (assembly GCA_002120245.1). NCBI lineage: Eukaryota > Metazoa > Chordata > Actinopteri > Centrarchiformes > Percichthyidae > Maccullochella > Maccullochella peelii. Next base: position 48,982 of record LKNJ01005490.1, read on the forward strand.
GAAAAATGGCTGCGGGGAAGTGAACTACGTCCCCGCGGAGCCCCGAGATGTCTGTGCACTGTTGTGAGCAGGCTGACTGGCTCTGCAATCCTCATATTGACAAAAAATCTGAACTAACTGCGGTTTGAAAAATATACAGTGAGGTTTTAATGGCTTTCTGTGCCTCAGAGTAATTAAACACCAGCAGCACTTCTACTTCTAGTAGACATAAAGAACAGGAAGCCGAATAAAAGTTACCAGTTTTTCATGAAGCAGCAGTGTTCTGTTGACACTGCACAGCTCGGGGCAAAAACATTAAACATTCATGTGCAGCTAGCAGATGGGCTGAGCCGCTGTACACAGAAAGAGAGAGAGAGAGAGGACAAAAGAGAAAGAAAGAGAGAGGGAAAAAAGAGAGAGAGCTACACCTGAGCCTCTGAATAAATATAATCAACCTCAGGCTCACACAATGATAGATGATTATCCTCTGAAGCGCGGGATGAAATAACTGGACTGTGGGCTGAATGTCTCAAAGCTCACATCTCTACTGTCTCCAGGAAACAGTGGAACCTGACTGGACCGCTGAACCCTGACCTGGAAGCATATTATATAGCAAATATATATTAATCAATCACTTCATGCAGATTGTGGGAAAAATCTGTTGCTTTTAATTTGGGAAGAGACTGAGATGATAGTCAGACTTTTATCTTTTCAGACACAAACCATAGATACAAGTGTTGGTGGCGGCGGTGGCAGAGGAAGTGACAAGCCCAAGGTCACGAGCAATGTATCATCATTCTGGTTGCTATGCAACTGAGTTTGACACCAACTCAAAAGTTGCGTAATTAACCGAAATAATAAAGAGGATCATGCTGCTGAAAACAATAAAGGCCAAGAAAAAACAAACAAACTGAAAGTCCACTGCATATCTGCCAGATCATATTATCTCTTACAACAGTTTGTACAAGCTGGAGAACAAAATGAAGAGCAGCACATAATCACACAAAGCAGCTTACCAGGATGCTACAGGCTACAGGATAGGTTTACATTTGTTCAAATCCGACTTAAAACAATACTCACATGCTCATGTGACTGCTGAGGCCTCATAGGCCTTGTTCAGACTGCCAGCCTAAATCCAGTTTTCTGGTATATCCAGATTGATTTTAGAAAGTCTGAACAGCAAAAAAACACATCAAATGTGATTTTTGCAAATCGGATCCAAACCACACTTGGAGGTGGTTTGAAATGCGATTCCAGTTGGATTTCCACAGATGCGTCTCAGTCTGGACACTCTGGACGCTCAAATCGGACTTCAAAGTGTCACTTGCAACATGACACGCAACATCAACGTCAAATCCAGAGTGACAGAAGTGCATCAGAGCAGCTGAATTTGTCTGAAGCATTTGACAGCGCGATTGTTTGGAGGGCAAGATGATGGATCTCCATTTCTCATGCTGCTGCGTCACCAGCGAACGTCTACGCCTACGACGTTACCACAGCAACCCACTCAGATAGGTTGGTGACGTCTGGACACACAAATCCAATCTGATCACTTGCAAATGTCTTAAGGATCTGATTTGAGAAACAAATCTGATTTGCCTGCAGGCTGAACAAAGACAACTTCAGATCAACTTTAGAATGTGTTTTTACACAGAACTGTTGATTTCACTGGAAACAGGGTCTTTTAATTGCCAGTATGAACAGGAGGAATGATTGCAGCAAGCAAAACCTGTTTCTGTGTACATATGAGCATGTGAGTATTGTTTTAAGACAGGCTAAAGTCTGTATTCCGGTCCTCTCTGATATTTTCTGCCATGTTTCAGATTTTTTTACCCGACAGAACTTCATGAATTCAGAGAGGCACAAAATGAACTTTTCCTTTGTTCTCTACCGTTGAATTATCGCCATCATAACTTCTACTTCCTGTAAATGCCAGAATACTATTGGACACTGTGCATTGTGTACAGTAGGTCAGACTATTTGGGGTGGAAAACCAACATAGAGCACCCATTATAGCTGTCACAACTGCTGTCTCCAACGGAAATAATGCCCTCACTCTGCACAATGTCATACATGCGCTATTGGTGTGAAAAGCTTGATCAGGATATTTTTTGCTTTTCTAGGCTTTGTAGTCCAAGCAGGTCATATATTTAATGATTTATTTAGGAACAGAATTAAAGGATAATTGTAGTTCTATTGGGCATGGTAACATTGACTACGTTTATGTGCACAAAATATTCAGATTTTTGCCCTTATTCCAAAAAAGACAATATTCCTACTAAGCACTTATCCAACCAGATTTCACCACGATCTCTATCAGCCAATCATACTGCTGCTGTCAAACTTTAAATCTGTTCTCTGCTCGCTTGCTGTCAGCTGTCATCGCTATAGCTTCTCTCTGTAGAGCTTGTTTTTATAACCTGTCCTCATTTCCCTTCAGACCTACATGTGCAGGAATGTGCTGGAATTAAAGGATCTCAGAACAGATTAAAGAATGGTTTAATCTATAACAATTAATCTATAATAATTTATAATGCATCACATTTTATAAACTGAGCATATATTCTATATATAAAAATGATCTTCAAAGTAAACTAACTAAGATGTCTGATGAATGTGGCGCAGTTAAAAGAGCAATATTTGCCTCTGAACTGTAGTGGAATAGAAGTATAAAGTAGCATAAAATGTAAATATTCAAGTTTAGTACAAGTACCTGAAAGTTATACTTAAGTACAGTACTTTCCACCCCTGGAGATGAGCATGAATTACTGGCATTGATGGCTTGTGCATGCCTGCAGGTGACGTTGTGCTGCTGGTTACTCAGTTTGCTTTAGCTGAATCTCTGTATATTCACTTGCTATGTATGTGGATTAATTTGTATTGGTATTATTAAAAAAAATAATGACTTGCACTCATTTTAGCCTGGCTGTCTGTAACTAATTTATGATGATCTTTCAAAAGCTGAATCAACATACAATTGTTTTAGCAGGGAGACTGTAGACAGCTTTATCATCATGTTCAACAGTATACAATACATTTTCAGCTCTGAGTGCCCAGAGAAGCTCTGCCATACACAGTGTTAAAAAGCATCCTGAGATGTTTCTTAACCTTGAAACTGTCATTGTTGAGCTCCCGTTTGAATGCATGCAAGACGTGCTGGTTCTTTTAAAAGATGGCAGCTGCTTGGCTCATTGAGGAACACAGTGGTTCTCCTCCTGCCAGCTGGAATGATGAGATGAGGTCCTGGACTCAGCACATTTTACTACTGGCTGTCGCTGACTGTGTGGGTGTCAATGAGCAGCTGCAAGCCAAAATGAGAATATGTTAATTTACAGTAAGTGAGTAGTAAGACTGAAATAAAGGCAGGAGATTTACATGCAATGGTTGTATATGGTCCTGTAGATTTATTTAAAGCTGGGGTGGGCAGTATTTTTTATATTCCTCTCATTCCCTTGTTAGACGGCGTTGCAGCTGCCTCTGAAGCCTGGGGCGTTCTGCCCTCGGGCCACGAAGCACTGGAGGGGTGTCTTTGAGAAGACCAGTCGCAGTGAGGGGGACCGGGGGCTCAGTGAGGCTCACAACATGGAGAGCGAGCCCTACGAGGCATGAGGTTTCACAGGGGCAGGGGAACTGACCTCTTCTGCTGTCATTCGAACTTGTGGGTTTGGTGGGAGGAGCTTAGTGGAGCAGCAGAGAGAGCTGGAAGGTTTTGTATAGGTTTGCACAGGAATTGCCTACTGCAGCTTTAAATACACATCAAATGGCAATAAAATCTACCTTGTTTTATCTGTAGTATGTAATGTGCAGTGAATAAAATGGATTATTAAGCTAAACAGATCCTCCATTTCTCCTTTTAATAATACTAAATAATTACTGAAGAAGAGTATGAAACCTAGACTGAACCACCCTAGTTGCCCTGTGAGGCTGTAGTTCTCATTACACACGGTTTGCAGCCGAGTGTGAAGCGGTTGCGATGAGAGTCAGCACCTCCAAGTCCGAGGCCATGGTTCTCTACGGTGGATTGCCCCCTTTGGGTTGGAAGTGAGCTGCTGCCCCAGAAGAAGGAGTTCAAGTATCTCAGGGTCTTATTTACAAGTGAGGGTAAAATGGAGCGTGAGATGGACAGGCGGATTGGTGCAGCATCAGCAGTAATGCGGGCATTGTACCGGTCCATTGTGGTGAAGAAGGAGCTGAGCCGGAAGGCAAAGCTTTCGATTTACCAGTCGGTCTACGTTCCAGCCCTCACCTATGGTCATGAGCTTTGGGTAGTGAGTGAAAGAATGAGATCGTGGATACAAGCGGCCGAAATGAGTTTCCTCCAAAGGGTGGCCGGGCTCACCCTTAGAGACAGGGTAAGGAGCTCGGACATCCAGAGGGAGCTCGGAGTCGAGCCACTGCTCCTTCGCATTGAAAGGAGCCAGTTGAGGTGGTTCGGGCATCTGATTAGGATGCCACCTGGACGCCTCCAATTTAGAGGTTTTCCAGGCACGTCCAACTGATAGGAGGCCCCGGGGTAGACCCAGAACACGCTGGAGGGATTATATATCTCATTTGGCCTGGGAACGCCTTGGGATCCCCCAGGAGGAGCTGGAAAGCGTTGCTGGGGAAAGGGACGTCTGCACAACCCTGCTTAGCCTGCTGCCACCGCGACCCGGCCCCGGAAAAGCAGAAGAAAATGGATGGATGGATGGATAGACTTCACTGTCAAGCTGTTTGATCAAAAAATGCCACAGAAACTTCAGCCATTATATTGTTTTAATGTTAAACTAATGTATTCATAAACGCTCCATCTGTGATCAAGCTACATTTTAGCTGATAATAACAACTGGACATTTAGTTTGTTATCTATTGTGTAAACATGTTGTTGGATGTTTGTTTGCTCAAAGGGGAGATGAAGAAGTCGTCAGAGCCTGCAGAAGGACAAAGTATGCAGCTTTGAGTGCATACAAATAAGTCAACAAAGTGAGTTGAGAAACGTGAAGTTAGCGACACCAGCGACCATAGTCAAATGCATCCCTGGGGCCAGAGCGGGAGACATTCAATCCTATTTAAAACTGCTGGCTAAGGATAAGCGTAAATATGCTAAGATTGTTATTCACGTCGGCGGTAATGACACTCGATTACGCCAATCGGAGGTCACGAAAATTAATGTTGAGTCGGTGTGTACATATGCAAAGACAATGTCGGACTCCGTAGTTTTCTCTGGGCCCCTACCAAATCTTACTAGCGATGACATGTATAGCCGCATGTCATCATTCAACCGCTGGTTGTCGAGGTGGTGTCCAGGTAATGATGTGGGCTTTGTAGATAATTGGCGGACTTTCTGGAGAAGACCTGGTCTGATTAGGAGAGATGGCATTCATCCAACTTTGGATGGGGCCGCTCTCATATCTAGAAATCTGGCCGACTTTATTAGTGGCCCAAAGCCGTGACTGCTCAGAGTTGAGACCAGGAGGCAGAGTCGCAGTCCTAGACGCTTCTCTGCGCTTCCACAGTTACCCAGCCTAAACTCCATAGAGAGGGTGTCTGCCCCCCGGACCAGTTAAATTCTTTAAATCAAAAGCAAACAGAGGAGGAGTTATACATTAAAAAAAACAACCCAAAAATTAAAACCACCACTGCAACAGTGCAACAAAATAAGAGAATTAAATGTGGACTCTTAAACATCAGATCTCTGTCATCTAAAGCTGTACTAGTAAACGATCTAATATCAGATTATCATATTGATTTATTCTGTCTTACTGAGACCTGGCTGCGTCATGATGAATATGTTAGTTTAAATGAATCCACCCCCCC
>LKNJ01005490.1:55183-75038 GCA_002120245.1 Maccullochella peelii
AAAAAATTAAAACCACCACTGCAACAGTGCAACAAAATAAGAGAATTAAATGTGGACTCTTAAACATCAGATCTCTGTCATCTAAAGCTGTACTAGTAAACGATCTAATATCAGATTATCATATTGATTTATTTTGTCTTACTGAAGCCTGGCTGCATCATGATGAATATGTTGGCCTCGATCTTGTTGTTGTCTTTGGCATTGAAATTGAACATCTAATAGTCTTTCCACAGAATCCTTTTTTATCCCAACATTATTCAGTAACTTTTGAATTCCTTTTACTGGACTGCATGCCATTAGGCAAACATTCCTACACTAGATGTCCATCTGATCGTGCTGTAGCTAAATTGAAGGAAGTGATTAAAACATATATGAAGGCCCTCCGTAATGCCTGAGCAGCCTATTACTCATCATTAATAGAGGAAAATAAGAACAACCCCAGGTTTCTGTTCAGCTCTGTAGCCAGGCTGACAGAGAGTCACAGCTCTATTGAGCCATGTATTCCTGTAGATCTCAGTAGTAACGACTTCATGAGCTTCTTTAATGATACAATTCTATTAGAGACAAAATACAGCACCTCCTGCACTCAGCCGGTACTGACTTATCTTCAAACACAGGAATCTTAGTACCAACTGTAAAACCTGATATACATTTAGACTGCTTTTCTCCTATCAACCTTCATCAACTAATTTCAGTGATTTTTTTCATCCAAGCCATCAACGTGTCTCTTAGACCCCGTCCCAACTAGGCTGCTTAAAGANAAAGAGATTCTCAAGATGGAGCACGAAAGGAGGGATGAAAAGACAGGAAAAGAGAGAGCTCAAGCTGTTGATTTTCAGTCACTCCTTGGACCTGGTTTGCTGTATTTTTTGTGCTTTAACAGTGCTGTGGAAAATATGTATTTCTCTGGTGGAGAAGTGAACAAATAAAATGATGATTCAACAAACAATTGTCTTTTGAAGATTTAATTAAGCAGAATAATAAAAAGTACAAATAAAGAACAAAAGTCAAATAAGTAAAGATTAAGATGATCACAAAAGGAGTGAACAGATATAAGGAGGATCACAGGAGTTAATCTATTTCAGCATATTTATAGTAGCAACATAACAAGCAGGCAAGGGAGACATAATACTGTCGGACCTTGGTCCAAACATCTATGCCTTACGGTAACAAACATCAATATCCAAGCATCAGTACAGGACAGACTGTTCTTCTATTGCTGCTTGAAGGACACAAGAGACTGTTGTTCAAACCAAATCTACACAAAACACCAGTGTGCTTTGTGTCAGATGAAACTATTAAATAGCATTAGCAATATACTATAAAACACTCATAATGATAAATTTTGCCTCCACAAACAGTAAACTCTTTTCATATTTGAACTCTTTTGACTCAGTTGTTTTATTGATATTATTGAAGTAAGTTTATGGTGTGGTGAAGACTCTGAGGACATCTGGCCCATCTTCTGGGTTTTCCTCCCACATCACATTTTACCCATAGTTAGCACTTCAGATATGATTAATCTGTCCTTATTAAAAGGTTATGTGCCACAGTCCTTTTAAAGTAGCTGTAATTAAACCTCTTCTTAAAAAGCCCACTCTTGATCCAGGGGTTTTATCAAACTACAGACCTATATCTAACCCTCCCTTTCTCTCTAAGATCCTTGAGAAAGCAGTCGCCAATCAGTTGTGTGACTTTCTACACAACAATAAGTTATTTGAGGATTTTCAGTCAGGATTTAGAGCGCATCATAGCACAGAGACAGCNATTGGCTTCTGTCAGAGTGTACATAAACCCACTCACTGTTTTAACCACACCCTTGATCTTGTTCTGGTCTATGGCATTGAAATTGAACATCTAATAGTCTTTGCACAGAATCCTTTTTTGTCCATTATTTAATAACTTTAGAATTCCTATTACTGGACTACACGCCATTAGGCAAACATTCCTACACTAGATGTCTATCTGATAGTGCTGTAGCTAAATTTAAAGAAGTGATTCCAGCGGCATTTAATTCAATGCCACATCTCAATATAACTGAGGATTCCTATGTTAACTTCAGTCCCTCCCACATTGACCATCTTGTTGATAGTGCTGCAGGCTCACTGCGAATGACACTCGACTCTGTTGCCCCTCTAAAGAAGAAGATAGTAAAACAATGTAGGTTAGCTCCATGGTATAACTCCCAAACCCGCATATTAAAACAAACATTTGGAAAGGATTTTCAGTCAGGATTTAGAGCACATCATAGCACAGAGACAGCACTGGTGAAAGTTACAAACGACTTTCTAATTGCATCAGATAAAGGACTCGTCTCTGTACTCGTCCTGTTAGTGCTGCATTCGATACCATTGACCATCATATTCTATTACAGAGACTAGAACACTTAATTGGCATTAAAGGCGTCGCACTAAGCTGGTTTAAGTCCTATTTATCAGATCGATATCAGTTTGTACATGTTAACAATGAATCCTCTATGCACACCAAAGTTAGTCACGGAGTTCCACAAGGTTCTGTGCTTGGACCAATTTTATTCACCTTATATATGCTTCCTTTAGGCAACATTATTAGGAAGCACTCCATANGCTTGTGCTTGCTCTTGGTGGGAATTGTTGGGTCTCTGTACACATAAGGAGTCGGTCTAGACCTGCTCTTTATGACAAAGTGCCCTGAGATAACTTTGTTATGATATGGCGCTATATAAATAAACTGAAACTGAATTATTAACTGTGTTATCCACTGCAGGAGTGTATGTACCCGATAAAAGGTTGAACGCCTGTACAGGACGCTGTAAGAAGCAAAGTGAACGCGCCCCAATATCTATATAATATATATATATATCTATATATATATAGCGGTTGTTGCACAAAAAATCCAAGGGCAGAGTAGAAATCCGAGAGCAGACGTTTCATGAGCGCACAGAAGCAGCCTGAGTGCGAGGAGAAGGGCTGAAGCTGGAGCGCAAGCAACAATATATCTGAGTGCAAGCATACAGTTTGAGCAGAAGCAGAGCAAATCCAAACACCTAAATCCAGGGGCTATTTGAGTGCGAGAGCAGGGTTTTGAGAGAGAACATGAAATCAATAAATCATGCTCTCAAAGTGAAAGACCATGCTCTTGATTAAAGATAGGGAAAAAGCACCACAAACATCTAGCTTTTGAGGTGTACGGAAGGGAGTCATGTCTCTGTGTTGGAGAGTTTGTCGTGAAAACAGGAATATTGAAGATGTAAGTTTAAATTCTTCCTTTTTGGTTTATCCAATACAAAGTACTTACTGATGGCTTGTTTTTTCCTCAACCATCAAAGCATCTTCTGTACCACAAATGTTCTGTACAGTGGCCCTATAAAGTGGGTTTCAGTAGTTTGAAATGTTAAAGACAGTTAATTAGGTTTACAAACATGTTACCAGTGGTGGGAGGATCACAACGGTAATCCACTATTGTACCATTACTTTGTTCTTCTTTTTTTTATTCCTGTAACTGAGTGTCAGATAATCTTATTCAATGTTCTAATGATGACACAATGAATAATGAACAACACCACTTGCATTATAGCCATTATTACCTCCTGGTTTCCTCTATGGTTGTTTATGTTGCAATGCCTAAGTGAAGTTTAAAGTATTTTTACTATTTAGAGAAGCAAAAAGTAATCTTTTTGGTTTTGCTAACTAACCCAACACTGTGTGTTTCAAGGCATTTTTTCGGAAAGCAATTCAATTGAATAAATAATTGTTGACAATGTCAATTCTTTGTGCTTGATTTGATTTAGTGTAAATGCTTTGACTCATTTTAAGACAGTAAAGCTATGACAATGCTTGAATTAAGATGAATCATCTTGTTTAGTAGCTCTGGTTTTAAAACCTTTTGACTCAAATTAAGAAATAAACAAACGGTGAAAGAAGAATTGACAAGCTAGTGTTGAGTTTGACTTTATACAGTGCTTGGAATGGCTGCTTTGCCACTTATTTCAAGAGAGTTCTCACTTTTCTGAAGCCTAGATATATTTTCTTATTTCAAGAAATCTTACCAAGTGCAATTATCTTACTGCACTGGCAGTAAACTCACCTGTTTCTAGTCTGTGTCTTCTCAAATCAAGTATTTATTTCTTATATTTGGATAGTCCATTTTTGCAGTGTGAGAGTTGCAGTGTGAAGGCAAGCATCCAAAAACATCTGACATCTTTCACATCTCAAAAACATGGTCATATTTCAGTGCTGACTGAAAAGTTCACTGTAGGGCTGCAGCTCGGGATTGTTTTCGTTATCAAGGAATCTGTTGATTGAGTCCAAAGTAACATTTGTTTATTTGTCTGACCAACAGGCCAAAACCCAACTATATAATGATATAAAACTGAAGAACAACAAATCCTCACAATTGAGGTGCAAACATTTTCTGTTTTTGCAGCATAAACTGAACATAAATGAACATCAGATTGGAGAAATCGTGCACTTGTAATGGTCGCCTGAGGTTAATCCGCAGAGCGGCTGCGTGCAGCTTCAAAACCAGAACTGACGCTGTTTGCCGAAGCTTCCCGAGCACCGCCGATTTCAAATGGTCCACAAACCCGACACCAGCCGAAACTCTCCACTTACTCCCGATCCGGCCTCATTGAAGTCTCTTGTTGTCGGGCTGGGGGCGGTGGGGTGGACGAGATTCATGAAATAAAGAATTAAAGGAGATTTCCAGAAAGCATCGCTCCTGAGCCCCTCCCAGTCCAGTGATTTTCGGATTCGAGGCTTGACAAAGGTAATTACCATCATCCAATTATAATTGTATATTGCAGCAATTGGTCTTTTTTCTCATAATTTCGTTCAAACAGAGAGGTAGTGGGTTAAATTCTGCTGTTTTGACTATTTGCTTGTGCTGAGCGCTCCCATACGGCAGTAGCTGCTGGTTTAGGGCGTGTAGCCAACAGCGACGCAGCGAAGGCTTGCAGGATGGCAGCAATTACAGGCATCTTCACACAAGAATAAAACAATTAACGGTTTCGAGACGTATAACAGAGGGGTAACCTCTCTGACATGCCCGAGAAAAACGGTACAATTCACAGTATTCAGACAGGAGTCCAAGCATTTCTAAGACGATCATTATTTAATAAGGTATTTGTGCACCGAATGGCCTCCTTCCTTCTTCCAATTTTGGTTTAATTCTGTAAATGTACTAATCTTTCTGCTGATGTCTTGGACACTTTTCCGAATATCAGCACTCCGATGCTGATAATCGGATCACCAACTGGTTTTAACTCACGATATAGTAAACATTTTATGTAAGTTGCCCAGGTTGTGGTGCATTATCATGTCTTGTGTGCGGGATATACCCGTCTGAATTAACGGGTATTTTCTGGTCCATCCCGGTGGAAATGGTTACGCTACTTGGGCCGTACTGCCGCTGACTAAGTATTTGTCACATAGAAGAGTCATTTACAGAGTGTTGAGGAATGAGGAGAGTTCCCGATATAAACCAAGTTATCTTAGATGGAAAAAAATCTCCTCCAGCAATATATTTGCTGATTTTTGCTCAATCTTCAACTAAAACTGCATATTATATGCCCAAACATCATCCAACTGATGTCTGTGAAGGAATGAAACCGCAGAGACACAGAGAGAATGCATGCTTTATTCCAAGACATGAAAGATAAAATACATTAAGCGCAGACTCTGGCGTTAGAGTGTGTGGAAGTGCTGATAAATCCAACCCCGACCCCTCTTCAGTCTTCATTCATTGTCATTCTTTTCCTCTCGTTTCCTCCATCTTCCATCAGGACATCCCCGTAACGGGACAGCCCCCATTCATGCCGGTCGTGACACACCCTTGGCTGCACCAGCAGCTGCTCCTGGCTGTATGTGGGCTGCGTAAAGCGTGAGGAGGGGGGAGTGGGGGAGTGGGGGTGCAGAAGAGGAAAGTGCAGGGGACAAGCAGGCGATAGAGGGGACCCACTTTTAACGTGGCACTGATCTCAGTATCTTCAGATTAAAGGTTCTAGTATGTAAATCATTACATTTCACTAGATGTTAAAACTGATAGACACATGGGAGAGCCTATGCATTAGCAATGGTAGAGAGAGCTCTTGAAATAATAACAGTACAAGGAGAAACCATCATATAAGCTGTGGGTGACGTGACTATAAAATATATTTAATATTAGGGCAATACCAGCCCAGTATATCAGCAAACCAGTGTATCAGTCTGACCATCATATGAATCAGTTAGAAGGATAATTAAGGAGAGAGTAAAGAAGAAAAAAATCAAAGACCAGGCAGAACAAGACAGAAGGGTTTCAGAGGAAGATAAGAAAAAAGAGACAAAGACAGGAAAGCAGAGACAGAGAAGCAGAAATATGAGAGAGACAATACTGTATCAAGAGGAGGATGGAGGCATGATGCTACCGCCCTCCTGGCTTGTGTGAGAGAGGAGATGAGGGGGGGTAAAAGGCTCTTAAGTCAGTCAGTCAGGATGGATGTCAGGCTGATCTCATCAGCCTGAAAGATGTAACCTCCACGCCTCTCACCACGAGGAGGCTACTGGATGTGTCACGCGCGCTTCAGTGAATGCTGTGCCTCCTACAGTTCGATTGATCTGATTGGTCATAACAGGAGACAGGAGAGCAGCGACCCCATCTAGAGTCAGACTTTTAAAATGGACATTTGGCCCTCAGCCAAAGGACAATGGTTACATCTGTATCTCAGGCTTCGTAGCTGAATCTTTTATCCAGGACACCCAGTGGTGAAACAGTAGTCTTACCAGAATTTTCACCTTTAATTACAGCACCCCCCTCTGAGGCAGCCTCACTGACCAATGCTTCATCATCCCTCCAGTTTATTTTTTTAAATCAAATTGTGTGTTATTCTTTGAAAATGTGTTAAAGTTTTGTTCTTTAGTCCATTAGAACATCAGAACTTTTCTTTTTGGGTTGTGGGGGGGGGGACGTTCAGCGTGCATAGGCCTCTTCTTGGCCTTGTGTAGCCTCTCTACACTGCTTTTCAGCTGTATTCTTTAGATGCACAACCACTACTCTAACTGCACTTTCATGTGTCAGTTTTTGAACGTATACAATCAGCAGCGACCTCTCATTTTCTCGTCAGATGTATAGTTCTCTCCATCAATTAATTAAACCTGTGATTTATGTCTTTGTAGCACCCCCACATGAGCTCTCACACAAGCAGGAAGCTAATAGCTCTTTGGAACATCAAAGCAAGACGATTGAAACCTGCTCCACGGGACACCGGTTAGAAAATATGCTATGATTACTGTGTTTCGCTAAAAGGACTAAGAGCCTCTTGAGCAATTTTTCTGCCCACTTTAATGTTAGGGTGTCCTTTGGAAGTGACTTTGCATCTGTTGATGTGCAGAGGGAAAGTGTATTTAAATGGCACTCTAATCCCTCATCTGAAGGAGCTGGCAGAAATTCAATGGCTTTTTATTGTTCTCTCTCACACAGTCTAAAGACGCAGTGATTCACTCTATTCCGTAATGCTGCAGTGGATACAGGCAGGAAAATAACTCAAGTTTCAATGATTATGAAGAAGAACTCTGAAACCTGCATTACATTTTAGTACTTTTTGCAATTTAAAATCTGTAATATAGCACATATTTATATTACCTTCATGTACTGTGTCTTCCAAAGTTCAGATTCTTTGTGTTTCTGCTGACACTTGTTCCTTGCTAAAGCACAGTGGAGGAATACACCCTGGAAGTCGCATGTAAGTTTGTTGCTAGGACGAAACACTGGCAACGAAACCTACACATGACGTGATACCTGCTTTATTTGTCTAAATCAGACCGCTAAAGCCTCATATGGGTTTGGACGTTTTAGCATTTTTGTGGAATGAGGACTGTAGATTTTGACCCCTATCCCTTACTTACCTTCTAATCAAATTAGAAAGGAGTCATTTCAGAGCCAGTATGTAGAGGAAGAATGATTACAGCGACCAATAACTCTTTCAACATGAGGGCATGTTATATTATGGTAGACTGACAAAAATCTGACAGTGTAAGATTTTGAAAATAATTGCAGATGCTCTATTCATATCTGTTTTCTCACACTGACAAGACAAACCCACTGTCTCAACACTACACCTGCAATTAGACTGACACTTGGACGACAACAAGCAATCAGTTGTTTCCGACCGCAGTCTCAACAACAGTGGCCCTGATAGGATGTCTGAAACTCCTGACTTCAAAAAGCCTGTAAAGCAAATTAACAGTCACGGGCTAAAGGAGTGACTGAGCGATATACCCGTTTAATGTGTAGACTTACTTAGAAAAGATGAACATGTATATCAAATGTTTTCACTAAAATGAGATCACCTCCAGCTTATATTTAGATGCACTTGAAAACATTAGAACATGTCCTTCCACTATCCATCCATCTTAATTATCCCACCTTAATAACTGTGCTACTACTTCTTAGTCTAATCCAGTGCAGCAGTCGTGAAAGGTCAAAGAGTCTCCTCATGCCAGCTGGCTCCCGTCCAGCTCATTGTCCCAGTGGGATGACCACGTACTCTTGCATGTTTATCTCTTCTACTCTCTGGTATACCCTCTCTTCCGTCACGGTTTCTCTTTCCTTTGTCTTCTTTTCTTCCTTCCTTCCTCTCTCTCTGGTTTGTGGTCGTGTGTCGTGAGTGGAGTGCCGATTGACTCGTCACACTGCAGGACACATTGTGATGTCTTTGACTCACACACACACACACACACACACGTCTCTTTCTCTGCTTTGGTCTTCAAAAACTTGGCTTAATAGTATATTTTACTTTACAGCAGCGTTATAGATTCTCTTGTCAAAGACTGTTGGCAGTGTTCTCCTTTAGGTAATTGAAAAGCTAATTTGTGAAATGCTATTCAGTGCAGCAGGGTGGTGCCGAGCAGGAAGGGGGAGGGAACTCCTCCTCAACTTAAGGACACAGATTAAAGTTGGCATGCTTCTACCTTGCAGAGGTGTTCAATTAAGCACTGAACCCAAATAAGTAATACATCTTCTCTTTATTTTTCCTCTTTTAAAGAAAAATAAAATGATCCCATCTTGATATAATTATGGCAGATATCTCTTTTTAGAAAGTCATGGTTTGATCCTTTGGAGGCATAATCATGCTATTAAAAGCTTTTCTCATGTGTTGTGTATTGTGTGTGGGTTTCTTTTTTTTCCAGAGACAGAGTATTCAAGATGAAAGTAATCAGCGCTGCAGTGCTTAGCGTCCTGTTCTGCACAGGTAAGCACAAACATAATCAGTCACTTGGGAGCGGGTTTAAATTAATGAATGGCTGAAACAGACTTCCTGCAAAACTGAAATTGTTTCAACTGAATGATTAGCACAGATTATATGAAAACCACAGCAAAGGAAGCTATTTTTAGTCGAAGTTATTTTGTGATCTATTTAATTCCCCCTTTTTGCTTTCCTTCCTTTTCTTATGAGAAAGTCAGATTGCCTATTTTTAGCTGTCATTATGTGAGGCATTTACATTTCAAAGGCTTTCATACTTTTTGGGGAAGTGGTGATTCAATAAGAACAAAGGAACTCCGACTTATTTAGAGATTGTTGCACAAATCAGCTGACTACTAAAAAAAGATGTATTTTAAAATGAACTCCTCTCTGTCTTTTCTTTCACAGTTGTGTCGGCATCTTTGAAAGGTATAATTGCATGCTTGTTTGGATTGCAATGCATGACTAGGAATGAGAAAAGAGAAAAGATACAGTGATAGTGTGATCAGGTTCAAATCTGGGCATAGAAAGTAAATAAGAAATAGCAGGTTATCAATAATATCTAATAAAAGATCTTGATTGTTTATGCCAGTCAAAGAGGATCACAGGACAGCCTTCTTCGGGGAGGATATTCACATCGACGTCCCTCCTGGGAACGTTGGCGAGGTTGTGTTCAAACCCAGGACCAATCGCTCCTCTGAGGTGGTTCTGCTGCAAGCAGGCCAGGTGGTGAATCCACGGGGCCGGATCAACTCTCGGGGCCACCTGGTGCTGGAGGACGTGCAGGAGGAGGACGAGGGGGTGTACGTCATCAAGAACACCAACAACCCCAACACAGCCAAGCAGCTCATCCTCATTGTCAGGGGTAATTACAAACCTGATCTTTTTTAGATGAACAGTGGCCCTAGTCTTTGCTATACAGTAACATGTTAGTCAGCAAGCTAGCTTGATTACTTATCAACTGTATGAAGACTACTTAGGACACACATAGGACTACAAGAAGGCTAAAGACTATTAGCACTAACTATTTGCTGCATCACAAAAGACCATGTAAAATCAAGCAAATCGTATGCTGTTTAAGTTCATCTAGCTATATTTGTAACACAGATTCTTAAAGATTATATAGATAAAATAGAAGATTCTGTTAAGGTCTGAAGATTTAGCGTTGAACTTAAGGAATCATACAATCAACCATAAAACTATTTCACCATTGAGAGTTGATTTGTACACAATGACATTCACCACATCATGACAAAGCTCTGTCACCAAGACCTTTATTTCCTCTGGTCTTGTTGCTCAGACTGCGCTTTGGAGCAAGTGGTGAAGTACGGAGAAACTTACTACATCCATCTCAACCACATCGAAGGCCCCATCACCCTGGAGTTCAGGTACGGTCAGTGAAAGTGCGACAGGAAAAACCCCCAAAAAAGATTCAGTAATCTGTAATCAACATGGAGTCAGATTGGTTACAGATTGTTTAGCTGTTCTGGCCTAAATTTAAAAGTCAACCAGGGACAGGGGCTGCAAAATTAGCTTCAGCTAGACACCCTACATACATAACATCTGTTGCGTTGTTTCTTCTTATGTAACAATGTTTATCTGTCCCTGTTAAATAAACTCAAAAATAGATAAAAATGCTAGGAAAATGCTGCTGCTCTGCTCCCTGTTGGTTCACACCTCTGACCACACCCCAGTCAGTGATGTCACAACAGATGCAATTTGAGGTAAAACACCTGCTGCGACATCACTGATTGGGTTGAACATGATTTACACTGATTGCTCATGTGTTATTTATTCTCTTCTCTTCTATTTGATTTTTAACCACGTTAAGGCCCAGTCTGGTTCAGGCCAATCAGACTGAGCTACAGCATGCAACAGAGCCTCCACCCGTGGTGCTGTACAACCGGACGGCGGTGTTGGCAGAAGAATATGTGGGACGCCTCAGCGTGTCGGAGAAACGGGTGACGCTGCACTCAGTCAGGATGACGGACGAGGGGAGCTTTACAGTGCTGGACCGTGAGGGCAAAGTCAGGAGGAGGAACTGTCTGAATGTCAGAGGTGAAGAGTGATCTGTCTTTTGCTGCATCCTCTCAGCTTTAATTGGCGTGCATGTGTCGTTATTCTGTACATGCTGGTGTTATGTGCGTCTGAGTGTGTCTGATTTATGTGCAGTGCTGATGTCTGCGCACAACTTAAACCACAGAGAAATGTGACGAGCCAGGTCTTTGAGCCTGCATAGTTTTCCACGAAGTGTTAGTTGTCTATACCTTTATCATAAAAGTGTTAGGCTTTTTGTGTTTCACATATTGCGAATTTTCACCTTGGCCTAGATTTACTGTCTGTATTATCTCATTCTTGAGTGTATTACCTTTGAAAAATCCTAAAGCCCTAATCTCAGAACAGGTCATCTTTAGGTAATGTATTTAAAATGAGGTTAAACATGCCTGCGGGGATACCTGGGCGCTGGAGCAGTAAAAAATAGGATGTAGATAAAAATATATCAAGAACACATTTACTTTAAGGGGGATTAGGGGACAAAATATTATAACTGAAGACTGAGATACAGTAGTGTCTGTATGCTAAAAAAGAAAACTTGGCTTTAAACAACAGTCTGTCTACAGCCACGATACGGTGCCTGTCCTTTGGCACTGCGGTGGTTAGCAGGTAATGTTTACCATTTTACAATCTTTGTTTTAATCAACATTAGCACTTAACACAAAATACAGCAGGAATATTAATTAGTATTGCAGATGGTTTTTGGTCATAAACGAAAGAGTTGAACAACACTGACATGATGATGGTACTGGACGAAAAGTAATAGGATCACTAAAGTTAATAATTCATCCTTTGGGTTAAATGAATGTCCATACCAAATTTCATGGCAATCCACTCAATAGTTGTTGATACATTTCACTCAAATACATA
This sequence comes from Maccullochella peelii, assembly GCA_002120245.1. Classification (NCBI taxonomy): domain Eukaryota; kingdom Metazoa; phylum Chordata; class Actinopteri; order Centrarchiformes; family Percichthyidae; genus Maccullochella; species Maccullochella peelii. The sequence continues at coordinate 67,308 of LKNJ01005490.1, forward strand.
TACAGGTTGTTTTTTTAGCTGTTTATGCTATTACTGCTAACAGTGAATAGCTCGCATCATTAGCTATTAGTTGTTCACTGTAACAGTTACAGATAAAAGAACATTTGCCACACTGTGGCTTCCAAAAGCCTTAAATCAAATCAAACCCTAGAAATGTGTCTATGTTAGCATACACATTGCTAGGCTTCATCTGTTTACTTTTCTCCTTTCGGTTCTCCACAGAACACCAGAACTTCATGCACCTCACCTACGGAGCAAACCTGAAGATGAAACTCTACGTGCACCATTCCAATGTTAACATTGTTTACAGGCGCAAATCAGACAATCAGGACCGGGTCATCCTGGATCAGGGGGTTCTGGTGACACCGCTGGACCCTCTGCTGGAGGGCAGGCTGACTGTGGAGGGATCAGAGCTCATCATGAAGAAGGTCCATGTGGCCGACACGGGTGTCTTCACAGTGACAGACCTGGCCGGGTTTCCTGTGGCTCATGTCTACATAGAGGCAGAAGGTAAGAGAAAAAGACTCCAATTAAATGGGCAACATACTGCATTTAACTACTTGCTTTCTTATGAGCTAAAATTCATTCTACATCTTCTGATACAGTACTCCGACCACATGACCGTAGTTTTCAAGCATGTAACCTAGCAACCTTACAGCAACTGCTAGGCTACACAACAATAAAAATAAATACTGATTTCTTATGTAAGGAGCTTCTAATCAGTTGTAGATTGTGTTTATTCAAAGTGTTTACATCACTGGCATAATGTAATGCCGTCAGGATAATGCAACTGTAAAACATGGTATAAAGTATAAGGAGGCTGGCGCAACCAAACTAAAGCTTTTGTGCAACAATTCAGAGCTTTTCTGAAGCAAATCCATCGATTTAGCATCGCACTCCTATAACACTGTCGGACTCATGATGGCAGTTTTTAAAAAATCAAAATCGATGCAGCAGAACCAGAGATACCGTCTTTTTTATTCCACACATTTTTCTTCCTTGTCAAAACCTCATGACTACATTACCCACAATGCAACTGGAACGCAGACAGTTTGGTCGGAGATTCAAGTGTGTTATGCTACTAGCTAATATAGCCTGGAGTGGGCTACAGAGGTCTGGTAAGCTCACTTCTTTCTAACTCCACACTCCCAGATTTTTTTTTCCTTTTGTAGTCTTCAGCCACAACCGACACTTCACCTGTAAACAGACTTTGATGTTTAAAATCGGTGCAGTTCCCCGGTGGAGTTATTGGCAATTACTTTATATAATATGTTGGAAGAGATGGAACAATATTACAGTATATTGCTTTATGATATTGCCTATTTTATGGAGCAATTTGAACTTTGCAACTGAACTTTTTGTGTCAAAGGATAGTCATAAAAGGAAATAATGAAACTGTGGCATGATAGCAATAACACACTTATGTGCTGTGTGCCATAGATCTATTTCTAATTTTACCTGTGCCGTGTAAAAAAAGACAAATGCAAGAATTTAAATTCTCGAAATATTATATACGAAATTTTAATACCTGACCTTAGAAATATCCACAAGAAGTTCTGCTCAACATTTATTTTAAATTATACACATTCACATGATAACAGTGACTTAGACAATGCAAATAAATATGAGATTGCCATGTTTTAACTAATTATCTTTTATTAGATATCCTAAGCTGTACAGGGGAAGAAATGTAATCTTTAACTAGATGACGACCAACATTTTAACGCAATTGAATCAAAACAAGATTCAGTTTTAACAGGAAACTGAGATGAAAGATGAGTAGCTACACAGACAAAGCAACATTTCTGCAGTCACAGAAGACTTATTCTTTTTCTCTGTGGTTGTTTTTGCTGTCTTCCCTCAGCCTATAAGCTGCCTCCCCTGACTGTAGCCATCCTCTCCCTGCTGGGCCTGATCGCCTTCATGCTGCTGGTGTGCCTGCTGTCCTGTCTCTATAAAATGCATAAGAGGAACGAGAAGAGCAAGAAGTTGATGCTCATTGCTCAACAGGCCGGCAAGGGAGACGGCGAGGCTTTCAGACAGGTAACACCCACCTAGTGCATCAGCGTCATTCTTCATTTCTCTGTGATGGAGGGATATTGTAGGGTCTCTGCGATAGGAATAAGAAAAGTCTCTGGCGGCACGGTGGGCCTGTAGGCAAAATTAGCAGTGCTCGTCATGTGGAAAGAGTTAGGTGTGTGTTTGTGTGTGTGTTGGCTGGGAAAGGATTAGAAGGCAGAGAAGAGTTCTGTCCCTGCTGTGGGAGTCAGGATGGTCAGCTGGTCGACTTCCTCCCCTACAGGGCTGGACCGGGCACACATGGTTGCAGCCAAATAAAAGATGTCAACATACATGACTGAGGACAACTCACAGAAATATAGTATTTCTGGTACGGCTCCCTGGGTCTCTTTTCTCTTCTCTCAAGTTGTGCATGAACCCTCCAGAGACACAGAACTAGTAATTATTAGGTGCTTTTGTCAGTGATCTAAATATTAATAATAGATAATCCTGCTGCTCAGGTCAGTGTAAATCACATTGAATAGGAGCAGCAACTAAATACTAAGAATAATGTAAATGTCAATGAACAGGAATTATTCATGTATGTGATATTAAAGTAAGCCACTTCAAATTAAATTCAAAGATTCAGACTAGATACACTGTTGACATCAAATTGGCACTCATTGCTGCGTAATTAACTATATGTTGGAGACTTAAGCCTGAAACACGCTCCATATAAGTCCACAGGTGTGAAAGCTTTGAGCAGCAGGAAGTCATTTTCATGCATTTTGACCTCCTGAAATGTCACATTTTTAATTTATAATGAAGTACAATTTACAGTCTCAAGCCTGGCACTACGGGTGCTATTGTAGAGAATGACAAGATTTTGGCACCAGATATTTTAGTACCGGCGCCTGATATTGCAGTGTCTTTCCACGGGGAACTCATGATTAGTTGACAAATGAAAATGCTTTTTTCAATCTTTGTAATACAAATCACTACTGAATGTTAACAGAATATAGAGCAACCACCATGTAAACAATAACATGTTTTTAGTTTGTGCAATTGCTCATGATTTATTGTAATTTTGAGCTATTAATCGGTTTTTAGAGTGGGTGCCTTTTTTTTAAATGGTTGATTTACTTCAAAAAAAGCCCTTTGTGGCGTCGTCATTACCATGTTTCTCCATCTTAAAATGTCAATTTTGAGTATAGCTATTCAATTAAGGATGAACTGTGAGGGCCCTCAAAGGTCGTGCTGAGCCTACAGGGACATAAATTAAACAAAATAAAAACCATTGATTGTTTTCCAATTAGCTATTTAAAATCTTCGCTCTCCTTCTTTTCACCTGCTCAATACTGGCTGATTACTTACTGATTGGAGGAGTTGACAGTTAACCCTTCTGTCACCGCAGCCGTCCTCTCAGCGTCCCCAGTTGGGGATTTGTTAACCAACTGAATTTATGGACCAATTAAAAACCCATTAAAAACAAATGACTCGCCTTCAGAAAACACCCATACATCAGGGTGATTGTTCTACCGAGAGATAGCAGTCCAATACAAACTGCTATAAGAAAGATGTTAGATCTGTCTTATCTTATCACTAAAGATCATCAAAACTCAGCATTGATGTAATTCTGCTTAAATTCTGCTATTATATATTTTTAAAGAAGATGTGACTGAGTTCTATCTTAATTTTACACTATATACGTCAGACAACTAAATTACCTTTATAACAGCAAAACTAGTAATTAGAGCCTTTTACTGATTTCCCAAAGGGTTGATTGATTCAGTTATGGGATCATTTGAAATAGGTGACATCTTCCCCATCCAGCCTTCCCTCTAAATGCTCTTTTAATCAGCCGCAGAGACTGATGGCTTTGCAGAGACTATTAAATAGTGTTTAGACAAAATGTCATACTAACTTGGAATTGTAAAGCTCCATTTGAGTTCAGCGTTGCTTTGAGGTGTTTTACAATTTGCATATCAAAACCTGCATTCTTACCCAGTTCAAATCCATCTCTCTTTATTATGTAACATATTTACAGAGCTGCTACACGTATCAAAACCTCCATTTTTGAGCAATTTTTTCAAATTGAAACTTCACAATTCTACTGTCACTTCACACTACAAATTAGTGTTTGTGTATGATGTCACATTAATGTCACTTATGTTTGTCTTTCTCTGTTCCCTCTCTTTTCTGTCACATTACTTGTGTTTCTGTGTATTTGCTATGCATTCACATTATAGACAGCCCTCAGGTATTTGCAGGATCACTCCCATGATGCTGTTCAGTGCAATGATCCTTATTCTCAGAGTTGTCGTTTTGAGTTCGCTTCAAACTTTGGGCGGGTAACTACACTCATCGGCTTTGCAACACAAAGACAGCAAACAGCTGGATTTGTAGGATAAATGTTGGTAGATTACCACAATGGGCTGGATTTAAGTTTTTTAAAAATTATTATTTAACTTCCATCCAACTATATTTATCCAATTGATAAATGTTTGTTAATGATGATTATATGATGTGCATCTTGGTGTTGGTGAATTCAAATTACCGCTGTGGAAATGAGGCCTTCATGCTCACAGCTGGATGTCTCTGATTGGTGGCCCAGCTAACGCTGTTGCCTGTGCGTTGCGTTTCTCTCTCTTACTTAAGGAACCTCAAACGGAGCCTCTTCTTGGTGAGAGAATTGTGTTCTGGCCTCTTTTTTTTCTGCTCTTCCTTCTTCATATTGGTGTCTAGAGAAATGTACCGCTTTTTTTTGTCGAATAAGCTCCTTGATCCACTTGCTGTTGTGTGACAAGATTATTGGTGACACTTTCAGAAGTGTGAGTTCAGTATTTCGTAAATTGCGGTGCTTTTGTGATGGTAAAAATCAATCGAAGAAATTGAGCACTAGCACACTAAATGAATCCTGGACGCTGAGGAGAAACTGCTCAATCTTAAGGAACAAGCACAAGTTGATCGAAGACCTAATTTGACAAAAAGTCAATGAATTACCTGAAGTGGATCTGGCACCACAACTTGGGACAAGCTGTCTCCGTGATCCTTACAGACTTTTCAAAATTCAAATGACTGAGCTGTGCACGACTATAAGTATTTATTAGTATATTTTGTATTGGAAGAGGGTCAGATAGCTCCAAGTTCTTTCATGAAGTAGATGCCAAGTTAACAGTGTAGGAATAGAAACCAATGGCAGTCAAGAACTTCAATCTTAAATCAATCTTAAAATGTATGGTAAACTTTTAAAATGATTGGCATTAGTGTATGTGGCTTGTAATTAATGTGTTAAAACATGGAAGAACACCAGTATGGTCCCTTAAGAAAAAAGAATGGGGGTTCGAAAGCTCAATATCAAAGTTTAAGCTTAGGTAAAGAGCATAGGAGGGCAATTATATGTCAGTGCCTAATTCTAAAAACTGTGTTGGTTTGACAAGCTCAGTCAAGAGTGCGATTTGTCTTCCAGGATTTTAGATACAGTTTTGAACCAGGTCGGGGTGCACACTGCAAAAATGTCCATTTTAATCCGAGTAATTTAATCCAATATTTACTCTTAAAATCTTATGTTTCTTAAAACAAGCGAAAAGCTCAGCTGAGGGGGAGAGCTGTTTCTACTTTGCTCCATTTCAGTTTGTGAAACAAGAGAAAGGAGGCCAGGTCTTTTCACTTGCTTTAAGAAAATTAGATTTTAAACTTGAGTATAGAGACTAAATGACCTGTTGAGATGGTTTATGTCTCCTCTATGTTGGTGTGTAACTGCAGCTGAGCAATGATATTAGAGAAAGTCACACTAAAGTCATGTGTGACTTTTTCTGTCCAACGTTTGTGACAAAACATTTGCGCCACCCCTCCCTCTGCTTTGTCGTTCCCACTTTCCTTCCTTGTTTCTCTCTTTCTTTCTTTCTCTCTCCGCTAATAAACAGCTCAGACCTATAGCCTCTGCAGTTACTCATAAACAATCTGTTTATGATAACGGCGGACGTGTAGCTTCACTGCTGTACACAGTACGTGGTGATTCAGCTAGCTAAGCGCACACACATGCACATATTTCCTACGTCAGTGTTGTTTTGTTGTTGTGTGGGGTGAATTACAAGGCAAATATCCGATGTGTATGTGTGGGTATCTGTGCTGGTTTGGCGTGTGGTGTACGTGTTAAAGCCAGTAGTGATTAACCTGTATGAGCTTTATTAAACCTTCCATGATGTACAGTAGATTATTCTTGGTTCCTACTTGCCCAGAAAGTCTGTGGCGGGGGCTGTCAGTGCTTTTTTTTGTGTGTGTGTCTGTCTGTGTTTGTCTAGTTTCTGTGCATTAGATGTTATGTGTTCATACTGTAGTTTTCAAGTGATGCAAAGCAATAGATTAACAGGTGACATGACATCGAGACACTTCCTCTATGGCATGCTGTTTTTACATTTATTCTGAAATATCACAAGTCACCAAAGACACCATTACTTACATTTTACTGACTATTCTTCTTATTTTGTATTTCTAGCCACCAGTTTCTGTTTAAAAGGAAACACGACAAAGAGTCTACAGCCACACTACTGCGAAAAGCTAACGTCAGCATGCTAACATGCTCATGATGACAGTGTTGATGTTTTAGCAGGTATAATGTTTACCATGTTCACCATCTTAGTTTATCATGTTAGCATGCTAACATTTGCTAATTAGCACTAAACACAAAGGAGAGCTGAGGCTGATGGGAATGTCATTAGTTTTGTAAGTATTTGGTCATGAAACAAGGTATTAGATAAATTCAGATTTTAACCTGATGATGGAGCGAGATGAAAAACTGAGAGACATTTCACTCAAAACTACAAATGTTAACTTCATGGCGGCTTGTGTATCCTTGTATATTTGTGTATTGTGTGTGCTTATGTAACAATATGTGTGTGTGTGTGTGTGCAGATGCTAATAATGTGCCTTTTAAATGTTCGTGTGTGTGTGGGAACTTAACGTGTGTTTGCGTATTGCCAGTGGAGGTTGAGATGACAGCAGTTGCCCTTGATGTCGGTCACTCTGACATGTTTTGGATTTCCTCACAGATCTGAGAACACAGGCAACACGTGTGAGAGGATGTCGGAGACCTTTCGGGATTTAACCCAAGAGACTGACATGAAACCCAAATCAATCGTCCCCCCCCCCCCCCCCCCCCCGAGTCCCTCGCTCTATCTCAATGTCTCTCTACCTCACTGATTTTTCACCCTACTTCTTTTCCTCCATCTATCTTACTTTCCATCTACCTCTCCATCGCTCTCCCTGCCTCTTTTCTCTGTATATCTTTATCACCTGTCTTGTTCCCTTTCTGTCTTACTTTTCTTTCATCCCCTTCTCTCCTTCTTTCACTTTAAGTCTCTTGTGTCTCACTTTTTGACGTTGTTTACACTCTCTTTCTCTCTATTTCCACTTCTTACTCTTTGCTCTTACTTCTCTTGCCACCCTCTCCTCCTCTCGCATTTCTTCTTTCTTTCTCATCTATTTTGTACCTTATCTCCCAGACCAACAGATGATCCACTATGGGGCTTCCTGCTAATACAGAAGTTTTATTCAAAAGACTGTGCTTTTACTTTTACTTCTATTTTTAGTCAACATAATGCACAGTATCTTTTTATCAGGCAGAATGTAGGCAGCTAGGCTTTACAGTAGTAGGTGTTTGTTTGTGGTATAGATGAATATTACAGTAAAACTTAAATATATATATATACCTCGGCTGTATATATATAAATA
>LKNJ01005491.1:1956-14246 GCA_002120245.1 Maccullochella peelii
AGGACTAAACCTGATAAGAAATCTGAGAATTCAGATAAAAATTCAGAATACGGTCCAGGAGTGCGGTACACTATAACAAATAGAATTGGCTGTTGACTGGGGGGGTGGATTCATTCCGGCTAACATATTCATCATGATGCAGCCAGGTTTCAGTAAGACAGAATAAATCATATGATAATCTGATATTAGATCGTNAGAAGTGGCTGTAGTGTTTTCCAGGTTGGGTGTGAAAGACTAAGAACAAGGCTTTCGAACGAGTTATAATTTAGTTTAGGTTTAGGGTTGATTAATAGGCTTGAGTCGAAGATGGCTGCAACTCCACCTCCTCGGCCTGTGCCTCGAGGAATGTGAGTATTAATGTGACTGAGGGGGGGGTGGATTCATTTAAACTAACATATTCATCATGATGCAGCCAGGTCTCAGTAAGACAGAATAAATCAATATGATAATCTGATATTAGATTGTTTACTTAGCATAGTGTCAGATTATGGCGGCAGCTCTGTTCGTTATCGATTAAACTAAAGCAACAGTTGCTGATTAATTTTCTGTCGATCGACTAATCGTTGCAGCTGTACCAGTGATCAATGACTCGTGAACACTTGGCATTCATCAAGTTAAAAGGTGCGAGTTAAGAGAGTTTGGTGAATCCGACTTGGAAGAATCGTACAAACAAACGTCAGAGAGGTTTAGATGAGAACAGACGGGGGTCTTGCCCGAGACCCGATATTTGTGGGTTCACCCCCTCATCACTTCGCAGGACGTCACCAAATGTTCCTGCCGCCCCTTTTTTATTGAATCCTTCCAAATGGAAATAGTTGGGCGTGGTGTTTGATGGACTGATGATGTCCCTGTGAGTTCTGGATAGCAGGAGTTGGTGCTGGTGGCGGTGTTGACAGCAGGATAAGGTCCCTCTGTGGACGATCTGTAGAGTTTTCTGTCTCTACCAGGAGCTGAAGTTTCCTGCTCGAGGCGTAGAGACCAACCCGAGCTCCTGGCCCTGGTTCTACCGAATGAACGATGCCATGGAGGGACGCTTCGCCGGGGCGGCGCCCATCCTCACGCCTATCGTGGAGGACGAAGACGAGGACTGTGAGCCGCTGTCACCAACACCCAAGAAACGAGCCCGCCGGAGCCGAGGGGGGATGGCCGAGTTCCTCACGGAGTCGGAGATGGACCTGCTGGTGGATAATGAAGACAAGAACGGATCCTCGGCTCTGGGAGATCTGCATCGCATGGCCGAGTTCACATACAAATGTAAGTGGAATGTAAATGCAGGAAAATGTAACATGTTGAGTTGCATTGTGGGTAATGTAGGCGCCAGGTTTGGACAAGGAAGACGATACCTCTGATATCTCTCTTTTTAAAGTGTCCGACAGTTTCAGGAGTGTGAGGATAATGAAGCATCTGCTCACTGTGTTCAACATATAACGCATATATAATATTAAACCTTTTTACCTGTTGTACCACTAGGTGGCAGTGGTGTAAGGAGTATTCAGTTTTTACTAGGATTATTTTCATTATCGATCTATCTGATTAATCAATCATTTGGTCCATAGAACATCAGAAAACTGTGAAAAATGTCCGTCACAGTAACCTGAAGCACGAGGTAACGTCTGTAGAGGTCATGTCTTGTCTGACCAACAGTCCAAAAGCCCCAAAATATCCAGTTTACTGTGAAAAAGCAGCAGATTATCACATTAAAGGACCAGGAACCATCAAAGGTTTATTTTTGCTGCAGTTAAAGTACAGAAGTATTATCAGAGAAATGCTGGGAGGTTGAATCTATAGTCACATTTTATAAGATCATTATATGTTTTACTGACGGTGCTTCTCAGATTGTTAGAAAGTCTGACCGGCCGGAACATCTAAACATGTTTCCTGCTCTTCAGCCACACTGCTTCAGTTTTTGGAGATTTGTTTAGTTCCTCTGTTGGCAAAGTATAAACTCAAGAACTCTAACTGAGTTGTGATTTTTGTTGACCTTTGACCTTCGTTACAGTGACAGAGGAAGACACCAGGCGGCTAATAGAGTTACGAGCTGCTAACGAGTCTCTGTTCACTGGGAGGAGGAACACGGCCAAGCCGGCCTGGAGGTAAACGAGCAAAACATCTTCAGTGATGGGGTCCACCTATCAAGGGGGTCCTTGATAAGTGAATCATTCTGGTTTTATATCGTTGATTAGTTTTGTCTTGTCCACAGGGGAATAGTGAAGGAGATGGGTCTGACAGGGAAGATAACACCTGACCAGGTCGCCAAGAAGTGGGACAACCTGAAGACCAAATTCAAGGTGACAACCTTGGACGCTTTATCTGCACAGGAACCGTCTCACGTTTGGCCTGTTGGCACTGATAAAGTCACTTAAAATCACCGGTCTGTCGGGCTGCCAGGTTCCAGTTTTTACAGGGTCTCCTCCAATCATGGCATCTGAGGGGTCCTGACTGTTAAACCAGGTCTCCTTTAGTCCTGAACCAGGAGCAGAGTCCTGCCTGAGGATCTATGGCTCTGGCTCACAGAGGAGCAGCAAGCCAGTGATATAACTGGGAGCTGAACCATGAAGTGGTTTAAAGGTGATCAATGAAACCTTAAAATCAACTCTAAAACTGAACTGACTGGAGACCAGTGAGGAGGCTGGAACAGGCTCATGGGATCTGGTCTAGCTGAAGGTGTGAGGTCGTTTTGTGGCTTTAAATCCTGAAAACAATAAATTACAATAATCTGACTGAGATGATATAAAAGCTTCTGGATCAGAGAGGAAAGGCCAGATTTTAAAGACGCTCCTCAGCTGATAACAACACTGTGGAATATTACACCCTGGTTTCTGTCTGCAGGTCTGTTGTAGACAGGGAGACAAGATGCGCAGGAATAAGCCCAATAGCGACAGCTCTTAGAGGGCTACGCCGATACCAAATAGACCTGGACCAGCAGCTCCTGAGGCAGGTTGAACTTCCTGAGCTGGAACAGGAAGTCCATCCTCTGCTGGGTCTTCTTGATGATGGAGTCGATGTTGGACGGCCACTTTAGGTTTCACAGCAGACAGTGTTGGTCAGTACGGTGATGGGGGAGGTGTTGGGGGGCTCCTCTACAGTTATGAGCGTGTTCAGCTCCAGGTTGTTCTACCTGCCGTCTGTATGCAGACTCGTCCCCGTCCCGGATGAGCACGATGGCCGCTGTGTCGTCTGCAGACTTCAGGACTTTAACTGTGTGTGTGTGTGTGTGTGTGTGTGTGTTTGTAGGACCTGAAGTTTCCTCCTCGGGGGATGGAGGGCCAGACCAACCCAGCTTCCTGGCCCTGGTTCCAGCTGATGAGTGACGCTCTGGAGGGACGGCTGGCGGGAAAAGCTCCCAGAGTGACGCCAGTCTGGAGCAGCGAGGAGGACGGCGTCTTCGGCTCGTCTCCGCCTCCCGACAGAGACTGTTTACTGGCAGAGAGGAGCAGCGTGTCGGAGCTGGAGAGCATGGTGGGGGGGGACAGCGCCGAGGCTGATGGGAACATAACCTACATCGACGCCAGCGGAGAGGAGTGTTCGACGCCCTCGGACCTCTCCTACAAAAGTAAGACCGGTTCAGCGACAGGAAGCTTTTATTTAACGTTTTGTGGAATATATGTTGAATTTGTGTGGATCTATATCGTTATAGTTCTTTTATAGTGTGTTAAATTCTATCTGGTGGGTATTTATGTTTTGTCTTTTAGTCTTTGTTGGATGAATCTGCTTTGGATGCTGTTTGTTTGATTCTTTTACCCCTTTTTTTTAAACAGCTTTTATTATGGAATTTTTTAAAATTATTTATTGTGTTTTGGTAATCAATTAGCCAATCGACAGAAGATTATTCATCAACAATTTTTAACACACACTGGACGCATCGTACAGACAGAAGAAGTCAGAAGCCAATCTGTGGAGCATCGACGCTGCGTGTCGCTCTTAGTGAATTAGGAACTTTATTGTCCACAATGTTGAAAATGGTCTTTGGCTTCACCACACTGCATGAATTACAAACCAGGCTCTGTGTTGTCTCTGAGCATCTGTACACACACGTCTGACTGTTTACCTGCGTGTCTGTTTATTTAAACCCTCTGGCAGTGTCAGACCAGGACACCAGGAGGATGATCAAACTCCGAGCTGCTAACGAGGCGTTGTTCACTGGGAGGAGAAACGCTGCCAAAGCTGCCTGGAAGTAAGAGACTGTCGCTACAACAGATTGTCTCGTGCGTCAGGCTGCGTCTGTCCTGGTGTGTTGATGCTGTCTGTCCTGACTCCCACAGGGCCATCCTGAAGGAGCTCGGGCTGCAGGGGAAAGTCTCCACCTACCAGATGGCAAAGAAATGGGACAATCTGAAGAGGAGATACAAGGTGAACTAACACCCAGTCTGCTTTCACTCAGGGACCCGTCTGTTTTTGTTCTACTCAACTAATCTCACAGTTAGACACAAACCATCAATGTGAGTGCGTCTCTGACTTCCTGTCTCACTTCCTGTCTGACTTCCTGTCTGAGGCTCTCAGCATCTTTAAAAACACAAATATACAGTTTGATGTTTCAATCAGCTGCTCGCTGTAGTTTTTATCAGACAAACAAGAGGAAATAGAGACTTTGTTGGGGACTGTTTTCAGCAGCGGATGAATCCACATTAGGTGCTGTAGTGAGTATTTGGGGCAGCTCCTCTTCTCTATTTTTATCTTCCCTCTTTCCTCCTCCTCCTCCTCCTCCTCCTCTCTTTAGGATCTGAAGTATCCTCCTGTTGGGATGGAGAGCGTAGCAGACGGCACCTCCTCCTGGCCCTGGTTTCACCTGATGAATGAAGCCATGGAAGGCCGCCTGGCGAGCAGCGCCCCCCTCCTCACCCCCGTCACTCAGGATGACGAGCAGCACCCCGACCCCGCCCCCAGACACAGGTCCCGCCCCACCCCTCCCCCCTCCTCCTCCTCGGACTACGGACAGGAAGTGTTTGGTGGTGGTGGCAGCGGTGGCAGCGCCGAGCAGAACCAGCGGAGCTCGGAGGCGTGCGACGGGCCGCTGGGAGGACTGGAGAGGGAGTGGGAGATGGTGGAGAGGGAGAGGGCGGCGCTGGAGCGAGAGAGGGAGATGGTGGAGAGAGACAGGGCGGCTGTGGAGAGAGAGAGGGCGGCGGTGCAGGCGGAGAGGCAGTGGCTGGAGAGGGAGAGGGCGGCGGTGGAGCGGGACAGAGGCATGGTGGAGCAGGAGAGAGCGACGCTGGGCCGAGAGAGGGAGGTGCTGGACCAGAGAGCCCTGATGCTGAACTCTGTAGGACACTCCGGACACCTTAATGCCCTCATGTAGACCATCAGGCTCTGGGGATGTAGACCATCTTCGTAGAGACATCCTGGTCTGTCGTGGAGGTCTGGACCTTCAGTCTGGAGGAACCACACTGACAGACCACAGAGGAGCTGTAGACCTGCTGTGCCGCAGTGGTCGAGCCACGTTTGGATGTAGACACGGTGGCTGTTGGTCCTCCACACAGAGCCGGGTCAGACTGAGACCTGGCCCGCTGGTTGACTGGTCCTGGAGGTGTACACCGCCTCCCCAGGTGGTGTGGAGCATTTTAACAGGAGGGCTGCACAATTAATAGTAATCTCAATCATAAGTTTTCCTTCCAGTTATCTAAAGTGGGATCTGGATTTTTGAGGTTTGGAGAATTTATTTTATCATAAACAAACGATCTTAAAACAGATTCCTTCGTTTTGTTTTTTAAGAGTTGTGACCAAGATGATACCCCGATCCTGGTCTGATACCCCGATCCCGGTCTGACACCCCGATCCTGGTCTGTCTGCAGTAAGCTAATGTTGCCCGACACTCCCGCTCCCTCGGCCATAACCGCGGCCTGACTAACAGAGAGCCAAGTGAGTCGTAGTTTGTTTATAGCGCGGTGACAGGACGCTTTTTTAAATGAGTTGTTAGCATGATGATGATCTGTCTCTGATTAGTGATGCTGTTAGCTAGCTAGCTAGCTAGCTAGCTGATTCTGAGAGCGGCTCAGAGTCTAGGGGGCGTGGTTATGGCACCCAATCGTTTCCTTTTCTGCCTTCCTCCAAAACACACAGCACAGTTCCGAACATATACGCAGCAGAAACATACAACCTGTAAACGTTTCACCTGTCACCTGTGGCCTTTGCTGTCCAACAGTAACCTTCCTGTGTGCTGCTGTAGCACAGCACCCACTACAGCCAGTCAGGGTTAGCCTGACAGGTGAAACCCAGGGCAACAAAACTGCTGGTTTTTTAGTTTAGTTTTTATTTGCTGTTATTTAAGCAGGAAGCCTGCTGGCAGATCTGATCTGTTTCCCAGGAGAGGCCGCAGGTTCACACATGAAGAACATTATTATTTTACATCCTCACATGAAGCAGCGTGAGACGGGACGGGACGGGCGCGAAGAAGAGACGGACACACTGGAGCTCCTGGTGTGAAGGCAGCATTTCCATCTAAAGGGTAGAAATGACAATAAGACTGAGCTCACATGTTCACATATATAACCTAACATGTTGCTGCATTCATCAGGACGAAGAGACGTAAATGTATGTCGACTATAAAACCATAGAAATGTAAATGACTCGTAACAAACAGCAGAAACAGTCTGTTAGAAAGAAGATCTGCTGGATCAATAAGTGATGAAACTGTCAGAGGGAGTCGTCCTGTTACAACATGGACCCCAAAGAAAGGGTTGTTCTTGGATTGTTTTTATCACTCGACTAAATCTCAGATGGACACGTGACATCACGCTGGTGTCATGCTGTCATCAATATGCTGCAACATCAAGCTGAAGGCAGTTTATGGATTTGAGTCGGCGCTCCTCTTTTCTCCAGTTTAAAATCTTTGTAACTGAATGCATCAAACGGACTCTGTCACTCTTCACTGTGTAAAGTAACGTGAGGTTATAAGTTACTACACCTCTTCTTTGAGTCAAAGCTCTGAGCAGCAGCTGATCAGAAAACTGCCGCTCTGACAGAATAATATTTATCAATAATTAAAGATATTCCACAGAATGGATCTCTGTGGGGACACTAACATTTCAAACTCCTGATAAATGATTGGATTCTCCTTTTAGAGATAATTGTGCAGCTCTGCCTGTGTAGACCTGCCTGCAGGTGTTCCCAGTAGACCACCACTGTATGTAGACTAACCCGGGGTGGAGACCACGTTGGACTGAGGATGTGGAGCCGCCTCATTGGAGGAAGTCAAACAAAAGCTGTTCATCCTGGACCTGAATCTGCATGAACATACTCTGTGGCCACGTGTTTCCCACACACACTATTCATTCAGTTTCCCCATCTTTGTATTTATTTACTAAATCTTTTTATTTTAAGTGGTGACGAACCCAGTAGGAGGTTCCACATCACTTCCTGCTGGTCTCAAGGTTTTTCCAGACTCCTCAAAGACTCTGTCTGCTGCAACATAAACAGTTTATAAGTTGTTTCCTGACGTCTCTTTGCTCAATTTGAACATCATGAAACAAGATTCAAACGCGACATTGTCACTTATATATTGTTGTTACGTTGCATCATTTTATATTTATTTTGTATTTTCATACAAATCAAGGAGCCAGAGCAGCACAGCGCTCCGCTTTAGCTGTTCATGCTTCTGGGATTCACCTTAAACTTAAACACATCATTTAGTTTGAAGGTTTCCCGCTTCACTCCACGATGAACCCTCTTCCTGTTGGAAACCTGAAGCTGGACTCTGCATCATTAACCCTTCACAGACTCTGAACGCCGCTGAGCTGTACATTAACTCTTCCTGTGGATGCAATAATGTGTTGTGTTGTCCAGCTGAACTCTGAATGTGTGTGTCTGCAGCGTCTCCGCAGGATTCAGAACGTGATGATTGTCTGCAGACGGATCTTTAACCAAAGTTCATCTGTTTCTTTATAAATCTGTTTTTCATGATGTTCCTGTAGCCTTCAATAAACGGGCCAGAGCTCCTCTCACTGTAGCTGCTAATGACGTGTGAATGACAGCGTGTTGATTTGCATTAATAACTCCATTATTAACGGCTGCTGATGCTGATCAATCATTTGTTTCAGTATATTTATATCATGGGATCAATTACAGCAGAAATAAAACATTTTTACAATCTGAACGATCAATAAGTTGCTTGCAGAGTTGAGCCCGATAACAGTCTGACAGACACATTTCTGCTTTCTGCTTCTGCACCGCATCTCAGGAAATATTGGACTTTACTGCGTTCACATGCACTACAGTAAGTGAACGCACCACCGTTCACATGCACTAAAGTACGTACAGCAGTAAGTGAACGCACCACCGTTCACATGCACTAAAGTACGTACAGCAGTAAGTGAACGCATCACCGTTCACATGCACTACAGTACGTACAGCAGTAAGTGAACGCATCAGTCAGTTATCATGAATCAGACCTCGGAGTCAGTTGAACTTTCGCACAATACACTTTTATAAAAACTCCATTATTAACGAATATAATATTAAACAACATCTCCAGGGGCACAGAGCACCGCAGCAGGTCCGGCCCGCAGGCAGCCTGTCCAGTCTGCAGCAGCCAGACCGGCCCGCAGCAGGTCCAGCCTGACCGGCCCGCAGCAGGTCCAGCCTGTCCCCTTTGGGGAAGATGTTGTGTAGCAGTAAGCAGGAGAACATCTGCCACAGTTTTTCTTGGTTCATCCTATTGATGGATAAAGACGTGTTCCGGTCAACATGGTAACTCCACGGTGCTCCCCTGATCCTGACCCTGACCCTGACCAGAGAGGGAAGTGAAGGCAGACTGAGGGGCAGAGGGGAGCCCGAAATCCGAGCCCTGAATCTTCTGGCCCTGGATGTGTTAATAGCCTACCCTGTGGGATTGAAGGCCCCCCCTTGTCCTTGCTGTGTTCTAGAGGTTAGTCCCTGTTACAGGGTTCGTACAGCAAGCACTTTCAAGGCACTTAAACCAAAACTTTCCAGACTCTCTTTCTCATCACATCTAAATAGTTCCTATAAATTCCAGGAGACAACAAACACGAAGTTTGTTTCCCTGAGTGACCGTGTCCAGGATCAAACACCAAATCATGTTGAAAATCAGGCTTTTTTCAAGGACTATATTCCAATTCAAGCATATTCCAAACCTTGAAAACATAACGGTTAAAATGAAGCATTTTCCAAACTTTTAAGACCTTGTAAGAAACCTGATCTTATTTCTGACAGTGAGAAGGTCTGAAACCCTGGAAGAGGATTTGTGTCAGGATACCGAAATCATATTTCCGGGGGGGGGGTGGCACCCCGTTAGCCACGCCCCCTCAGGTTCAGCCTGTTTGTCCCGGCAGCTCCGGTAAGTGAACCCTTCGCGGGACTCGGAGCCAGCTGCCTCAGACACGCTCACCGGCACCGGCACCGCAGGTGAGCGGGAGAACCGTTTCTTTCTTTGAGCTCTTTCATCAGTTTCCTGCAGCAGCGCAGAGCCGAGACCCACCTGCGCAGGTGTTTCCAGTCCAGGATGAGGAACTGGTTTACTGCTCGTAAATTCTTAATGCAGGACTTTTGCTTCCTTTTCAATTAGAAAAGTATTTTGATAATCAGTTAATAATGAATAATAGATCTGCCTCCGCTGTGAGTTTGCTGCAGCTCTCTGATGATGAAGTTTTTATTTTGTAGATAATCAATAACTGAGAATAGTTTGATCAGTTTGATCAGAACGAACTAAGATTAAAAAAGTTATAAAAAACTGAAATTTATTGATTAACTGTTCTAATAAGTTATAAAATGCCTCAAACATTTTCTGGTTTTCCTTCTCAAACGTGACGATTTTCAGCTTTTATATGAAAGTTTCTTGTTTTCTGATGTTTTATAGACGAAGTGATTCATCCGGAAAAGACAAAACAGAGAAGAGACGAACGGAATCTGTTTTTCTGTTTTAACAGGAAAAACAAGAAGGATGAGACGCCAGAACCTCAGAGGTAGAGTGTGTGTGTGTGTCTGTGTGTCTGTGTGTGAGGTTACTTCCTTATTGATTATTGACTTACCTGGTTGTTCCTGTTCAGGTGTTTATTATTATAATTATATAAATAATATGTATTTCCTGTTTGATTTAAAGCAGCGGTGGAAGACGTCTGGAGTATTTGTACTCGCAGTACAGACGTCTGGAGTATTTCTACTCGCATTACTGACGTCTGGAGTATTTGTACTCGCAGTACAGACGTCTGGAGTATTTGTACTCGCAGTACTGACGTCTGGAGTATTTGTACTCGCAGTACAGACGTCTGGAGTATTTCTACTCGCATTACTGACGTCTGGAGTATTTGTACTCGCAGTACTGACGTCTGGAGTATTTGTACTCGCAGTACACATTATTCATTCCTCCACTCAGCCTTTGTTTGTTCAGGGCGGCCGATCGGCCGGTCTTTGTGCTGCAGGTTTACACAGGACAAACATCCAACATTCACAGGACGGCAAATAAAAAGGTTTAAAAGCAGAATTACAGTCTGACCTCCACCACATGAGAGGAAGTTAACCTGAAAGAGCTCCTCCTCACCTGTGCAGGTGAGGCAGGTTGACCAGACAGACAGACAGACAGACAGTGAGAGGAGTCAGTGATGGACCTGCTGGAGTGTGTTTCTTCGTTAGCTTCAGCTCTGAGCTCCAGAACCAGAGACGGTTCCCAACAAGAGCTTTCTACATGTTCACTGAGGAGTTCAGGACTGAGCTGCAGCGGCTTTTCATAAACTGCGTCTCAACAGAGAGTCCCTCCTGAGTTCTCACTGACTCCTGAGGAACTTCAGATCTCAGACCCCCCCCCCGGTCTCAGACTGTACTGTCTGAGGTGTCTTTAAAACATATGGGACGTCCACAAAGACTCAGGTCAGTTTCTACCAGGCTGCCGCAGAGAGCCAGACCACGAGCAGCTGAGAGGGGCAGTAACCATCCTGCAGCATCATGGAGGACAACAGTGCCTCAAACACAGTTTCTACCTGCAGGCGATCAGAATAATGAACATTAACCTTCCGTACTTTACAGAAAACAGTGATTTACTATTTTGTGGGATTTCTAATTGATCGTTCTTTATTTATCTATTGTCTCTGAGGGCTGAGAGCCAGGCCACATCACTTCACTACATTTGAACAGACAGTAGTTTTTAAGTGTATGTGACAAACTTGAACTTGTTTGTCCTGTGGTCTGTCTGTCTGCCTGTCTGCCTGTCCGTCTGTCTACAGGGGTTTTGCAGTGCATGATGGTGATGGTGCCCGCGGCCGTCTTCATCACGCTCGTCCTGCAGAAATACAGCAACCCGTTCACAGGTAGGAGCGTCTCACAGCCGCCGTGTGAGGACGCTTTTTATTTAAGATTCATTATTTTGATTTGCAGTTTTTGTTGTAGTGAAATTAGCGTCAGGGATTTTGGAGGTGTGTTGAAGTCTTTTTGATTTTTCTACCTAGAAGTTAGAAATGAGAAGATCTCCACTGGATTAGATCAGCTCAGTGTTTTTGCTGCAGCAGACGTTCCTGTGAAACGGGTCACTACTCGACTGTGACTGACAGGAAGTGAAGTTTTCTTTGCGGTCTGCGGGCGCTAACGTCTCTGGAACTCTTGTTGTTCCAGCTGACTGGCGTCGTGCTTCATCTGAAGGCCCTGCAGCGTCCAAGAGCTCCAAAACGCCTCCGAAACAGTCAGGTTAGTGATCGATCCAACCTGATCACCATGAATGCATCGTGTTGGTCTGCGATTAATCCGTGTTCTGTTTCCTGTCCAGCTGGATCGTGTATTATGAAGAGAGACTGTCCAGCGGATCATTTCAGCTTCTTCATTCAGAGCGGCGCCGCTAACGTCGTGGCTCCGAAGATCTGCATCCAAAACAATCTGTTGGTGTTTCTTCAACTTCCTCCTCTTCGCTTCCTGTTTGTTTTCTGTTTCATCTCAACTCGCTGCGTCTTCTGAGCTCCTGTGTTTGCTTTTAGATTTCACAGCGGTTGAATAATGACCACAGTCTGAACCCGCTGGTTTGTTGTTACCTGTAATAACTCTTCATCTAGCGCCACCTTCAGGTCAACATGTTAATGTGTCCAACACTTTGCTTTATGACCAAATACCTGCAGAACTACAGACATTCCCATCAGCCTCAGCTGCTCTCTGTGTCTCAGTGCTGCCTCACAGAGCAGCGAGCATCCTCCTCCTCGCCACGTCGCCTCCTTTCGGACTTGACTCAAGACTTCATAGCCGAGACCTGAGACTTACTCTGACTTTGTTCCGCCTCCTCCGTCCTCCCTCCTCTGTCCTCCCTCCTCTGTCCTCTGTCCTCCCTCCTGTCCTCTGTCCTCCCTCCTCTCTCCTCCCTCCTC